>MCJB01048398.1:0-42794 GCA_002018475.1 Nicotiana obtusifolia | reverse complement strand
CCCTTTTTTTTGGCATCATGTCCACTGGTATTGCCGAAGTTTACTTATGCAAAACTTTTGCTTGTAGGTGGTGGAACTGCATCGCCTTTACAGAATCCAGAGGGACATGATGCATGAAATTAAAAGGGAAGAACTGCACAAACTTCGGACATCAATGGATCCGTCCTCTTCGTCAAGCCTCCTAGGATCTCAAATACCATCTGAAGATGCTCGGAAATGGCATATCACCAGCTTCCCCTCGCCAAATTCTGGTTGTGCTAGACCATCTAAATCGGTTACAGTAGTTGTCAATTCTCCCTTGAGTTTTCCAAAAGGGAATGGTGGACAGTTTGATCAATGCCAAATGCAAAATGGTTGTTCTTCAAATATATGTGAAGTTTCGGAGAGACCCTCAAAGGTCCGGAAAAAGTTGTTTAATCTTGAACTTCCAGCTGATGAGTACACTGACGCAGATAACAGCGAGCAGTTGCGGGCTACTGGAGGATCTTTCGATCCATGTTATCGAGTTAATGGAAACTACAGAGTCGCCCAAGAGAGTAGTATGAAATTGTTTCTTGGTGATGGTGCTGCTGCAAAGAGTAATTACGGAAAAAGTACCTTAACTTCCAATACATGTAGAAGCTCAATTGAGTTGGCTGATCTCAATGAACCAGCTCAGCTTGAAGAAGCAACTCCATCACCTGTTGATTTTCTCAGTTATGGTGACAATCATAGAGAGAGTAGAGGCGTAAATGCTTCTGCTAAATCAAATCCAGCATTTGTGGCTTTTCCAAGAGATTCTACTAATGGGTCCTTAAATAGCCTAGATGTTGACAGTAAAGGCAAAGAGAGGGAGTGGTTATCTTCTGCTTATGTAACTGGTAATATTACCTTTATAAGTTTTTTCCTTCTGGTTGAGTTTGACAGAGTTTTGGATTATGTTAGAGCTTCCTCCTTTCGTGGATTTTTTCGTAATATTATGTCAGGTGTTTGCTTACTTTGTAGGTAACGTCAAAGGCTTGGCACCAGTACCTCAGAGTCTTGAACAAGACAAGCTACCTACACCTTCCAATCCAGCACAAGTAATGTTTAACAAGGCTTATCGACCTCCTGGAATCCATCCCCTTTACCCTACAAGAGATGACCTTTGGAAACAGAGAGCAGTGTATAGTTTAGAGACATTTCATATAAATCATGAACATCCATTTGCTAATTCCTCGGAATTAGCCAATTCATGGTCACACACTGTCTGTTCTTGGGGGAAACCCAGTGGTAACATTACTCAGAGTCCACAAGTATCTCAGAGCCATGACATTTTTGGAGACAAATGGCAAATCAATGATAGTTCTAAGTTGATTCCAGGTTTGGTTAGTGATCAACCTATGTGGAACAGGTTTGATCACGGTTCCTCTTCGGCTTCCAAAGAATCGCCAGTTGGGTTCCCGTCAGTTGCTAACCGTGCTAAGGTTGAAAATATGACATCTGAGCAAACTTCTACTAATGGATTTCAGAGATTTCTCAATAGCACCAATAAAATGGACTCAATATCTGAAAAAGGTTTCGATTTGAATCTGCCATTTGAGAGCTCAGTAAATGAGCGAGCATCAAGGTGTGATATTGAGTTGGTTGATGGGAAAAAAGAGCTTCAAGACCCTCTATCAGGGTTTCCGTGGCTTAAATCTAAACAAGCCTACACAAGTCCACCTTTTTGCCAGACGAACACGTTGAAAAATGCTTCATCTCTTGAAGATTGCAATATGAGGGCCACAAAAGAGAATCGAGAGACCCAAAATGTCAGAAAAATTCTTGGGGTTCCAATTCGTGAAAATTCCGTGGCTTCCAATAATGAATCATCTTCGCTTGTTTCCACTTCTGTTACTCTTCAGTCTTCACCTGAGGGAGAAAATTGTAGACATGAACGGAGGAATTTAGTGATTGACATTAACATGCCTTATGACCTTTGTATAACTGAGCCTGAGAAACCGGCTGCTGTCAAACCAGTTGTTGTTGAGAAGTTGATGAAGACGAAAGCTAAAAGTATCAGAAATTGCTTCGATTTGAACTCGTGTATTACTGAAGATGAAGGTCCTTTCTCTATTGAAAGCAATAATGACAATGTGAAGGCTGTTCTGGAGATAGATCTGGAAGCCCCCGTTGTTTTGGAAGCTGAGGAAACTAATGTGACTGAAGAAGGTGACAAGCAACACGAGGAATCTTCCCGATTTCCTGAAGACAAACCTGAGCAAAGACGGGAAGAGGTTGTCAGGATTGCAGCAGAAGCAATTGTTGCCATATCATCATCCAGTCAGTGCATTCGCATGGAGGAAGCCTGCAATGATCTTTCCAATGATGCTTTTTCATCCTTACATTGGTTTGTTGATGTAGTCTCTTCTTGTGCTGATGAACTTGAGAACAGGCCTGAAAGACAGACAATAGGCAAGGATGGCGCAAGCATTGCACGTTCAACTGCCAAGGAAATTGATTACTTCGAGGCAATGACATTACAACTGACGGAGACCAAGGAAGAAGACTACATGCCAAAGCCTTTTGTTCCCGAGGTCCAAAACGTGGAAGATGGAGGAGCCGCTACACTAACAAATCGAACCCGAAGAGGGCGTGCTGGGAGGGGACGGCAGCGTAGGGATTTCCAGAGAGATATCCTTCCTGGTCTGGTTTCCTTATCGAGGCACGAGGTGACTGAAGATTTTCAGACATTTGGAGGATTGATGAGAGCTACAGGGCATCCTTGGAACTCAGGATTGACAAGGAGGACTGGCACCAGAAATGGAAGAAGTCGGAGAACAATGATCGAGGCCATCACCCCGGACACTGTGTTGAGCCCAATAAACCCTCCTCTACTGCACCAACTTAATAATAGGGAAGGCAGTTTGGAGGATAAAAGCCTAACAGGGTGGGGAAAAGCAACTAGACGCCCTCGCAGGCAAAGATGCCCTGCGGGTAATCCTCCTCCTCTCCCGTTAATTTGATATGGGAATGAGGATGTAATTTATCAATTCATCATTTATAGAGATTGAGATGACAGATTAGGGATTTCATGAAATTCAGGTGTGAAGTTGTTAACCATGGGGATTGTTTGTGTACATGTCTTTGTAGCCCCCCATTGTTGATATATCTTCCATTGGTTTACTGACTTTCATATTCTGGGACAGTGCTGGTGTAATCTCTTGTGGATTTATACAGCATTCCTTTGGATATGTTTATTTCCTGCCAATCAGTTGAGGAGAGTATAGGATCTTAAGCAAGTGTTTGCAGAATATCAAGCTCCATTCTTTCCTCGTTTGTGACAATGCATGCATATTTGCAGAAGTATATATAGCATTACTCCCTCTGTCTCGAATTATCTGTCGTGTTTCTCTTTTACACGGCCCTTAAGAAATATTAATTAAAAGGGGTTTTGACTATTTTACCCTTATTTATGTCTTAAGATATAATCTCTCTTCATTGAATATTTGTTCTATTTATGTGCTATCTTCATCTTCAAGAATAATTACTAGAAAAAATAATTAATTTTGTCTTGAACATTTAAAATGATAAATAATTTGAGACAATTATTTTTAGTAATCAAGACAGATAATTTGAGAAAGAGAGAGTAACATATATTCTTGGGAAAGACTGTGGGTCTGTCTGAACCTTCTACCAAAGGATTGGGCCCGGCCATTCTATTACATACTATTTATGAACTTTCTCATGATTTTTTGGGACATCCCCTTCGAGTGCTCTACTAGGGGAAAATTTAACTTTCTTAAGAGTGGAGATGCATGTGTCTTTAATAGTGTCCCACATTGATTGACGGATGGGCTGGCTCCGTATATGTTTTTGGTTAATCCTTACCTCATCAGCGAACTTTTGGGACTTAGTTAAGTTCTATATTCATTTTCTTCATATGGTATCAAAGTCAGATATCTCAATTCTCGATTTATTCAAGGTTGGACGTTTGCACATGGTGTTTATTAACATGGAGAAAGCGTATGACAAGGTCCCTAGGGAGGTTCTTTGGAGACACCTGGAGGCAGAAGGGGTGTCGGTTGCCTACATTAGGGCGATTAAGGACATATATGATGGAGCTAAAATTCTGGTTAGGATTGTGGGAGGCGACTCGGAACACTTCCCGATTGTTATGGGTTTACACCAAGGATCTGCGCTCAGCCCGTTCTTATTTGCTCTGGTGATGAACGCACTGACACGACATATTCAAAGGGAGATGCCATGGTGTATGTTGTTCGCTAATGATATAGTTCTGATTGATGAGACGCGAGGCAGCGTTAACCAGAGGCTTGAGGTTTGGAGACAGGCCCTTGAGTCTAAGGATTTCAAGTTGAGCAGGATTAAGACAGAACACATGGAGTGCAAGTTCAGCGTTGAGCTGAGAGAAGCGGGCTTGGACGTGAGGCTTGGATCACAGGTCATCCCCAAGAGAGGCAGTTTCAAGTACCTTGGGTCGGTTATCCAGGGGATGAGGAGATCGACGAAGATGTCACAAATCGTATAGGAGTGGGGTGGATGAAATGGAGGTTAGCATCTGGAGTCCTGTGTGACAAGAAAGTGCCATTGATACTCAAAGGTAAGTTTTATAGAGCGGTGGTTAGATCGGCCATGTTGTATGGGGTAGAGTGTTGGCCAGTTAAGAACTCACATATCCAGAAGATGAAAGTAACAGAGATGAGGATGTTGAGGTGGATGTGCAGGCAAGGATGGATAAGATTAGGAATGAAGATATTCGAGAGAAGGTGGGTATGGCCCTTGTGGATGACAAGAAGCGGGAAGCGAAGCTTAAATGGTTTGGGCACGTGCGAAGGAGAAGCCCAGATGCCCCCAGTCAGGAGGTGTGAGCGGTCAGCTTTGGCGGGTTCGAGAAGAGGGAGAGGGCAACCTAAGAAGTATTGGAGAGAGGTGAGCATGCAAGACATGGCGTGGCTTCAGATTTTCGAGGACATGGCCCTTGATAGGAATGTGTGGAGGTCGAGCATTAGGGTGGTAGATTAGGAGGTAGCTGAGCATTTTTCTACTTCATCCGCGTGGGAGGCTGATCAGATAAGGTGTTGTCCTAGGCTGCTAGCGATTATTGTTGTGTCCACTCTATTCTTCCGTTTTTCATAGTACCGGGCCTTATTCACTAGTTTTTATTATTGTTTTTCATCTATTTTCTGGTTCTTATGATGTTGTTATTATTCATGTGGTTCTATTGATGGTACTGATATATTGTCTCTTTTTGTCTTCTTGAGTCAATGGTCTTTCGGAAATAACCTCTCTACTCTCCGGGGTAGATGTAAGGTCTACGTACACTCTATGATGCAGGTCAACCTGATCATGATACATTTAAACCTTCAAGACCATTCACGAGAAGTCAAGCAAAAGAGCTTCATGATGCACCTTTGATGGTGAAGAAGAGCCAAGCGTTTGGCGTGTGATGTTTGTTACTGTGTTGAGATTATTGTGTAGTTATGGAAGACATTAATTCTTACTTGTTTTGGAGTCCTGCGTGACTACTTCTTAAACTGAGCCAAATTGTAGCCTTTTTGTTAGTTATTTGTTTCCTAGTTGATTTAGGTTAACTAGTTATTCTTTTCCATTGATTTAGGTAAAGGCTCATTCTATATAAGCCTAAACACTTCATTATTTTTGGGACTTTTACATCAATTTTACAAGAAATTTTCAGCCCAGCCTTGTGCTTCCAACGTGTGACTTTAACTTGTCCAATTTTGGTGTGATTCAAAATTGAACTTGTTCCTTTGTTTGATCGAACAATTTGCAAGATCATCGTTATCTTGAGGGTCGTTCGTCTAGTATAGGTACTCCTTGATTTCATCAAGAAGGTAAGTAGACTAGTTCCTACTTGTTGTCTTGATAATTCATAGAGCGTCTTGCTTCTATCTTTTGTTTTCTTGTTTTCGCGTTTAATATTGCATCAGTTGGTATTAGAGCTTGGAACAGGTTTGTTTCTACAATCTCAATCCTGTTCTTCGTGCCTTAGTTTAGGTTCTTTCGTTAATTTCGTTTTTGATTAAAAAAAAAACGTGACAAAAAAAAAAAAAATTCGAAAGTTGACAGTTGATTGAAGCTGTTAAATCATCTAGAGATTGAAGTCTTGAAGATTGATTGTTAAAGAAACGTTTTTGAACCGATTCTTGAAGTTCTTGATCGTTAGAAACCGATAATCTTGAAATCTTGAAACTCTAGTTGAAATTCTTGAAGGTGCACGATTGAACCTTGAAAATCTTGAAGTTCTTGGAGTTAAAATTGAAGTTCTTGAAGAGTTTTACGTTGTTCTTGAAGAGGTTCTTGAATCCTCAAACATTCTTAACAAGATTGCCTTGAATTCTTGAAGTTCTTGAACTTTAATTTGTTGTTCTTGAAAGGGTATTGTTGAAAACGTGGAAGAGGGCCTAAAGGTGGAAGGGAGGCCGAATTTGGGGAGGAGAAAGGAGGAGAATAGGAAACCCTAATTCTAGTCCAAGAAGGAAACAACTCCTAATCCAAAAGGGAGAAGTTTCAAGAAGTTGAAAACCTAGTTGGACAAGGAGAAGGGGAACGAAAATTGGTTGGAAAAGGAAAGGGGGGGGGAGGCTGAATTCCTAAGGGTTAGGGAGAGAGGATTGGTCTTCTCCAAACTAAAGTGGGAAAGCTTCTAAAACTTCCTCCTTCCACTAATTTCGAAATTCTTTCTTAATTACACTACTTCTAATTAGTAATTCTTAGGTAATTTCCTATTTAAGTAATTACTAATCTTTGAGCTTGTAGGACCTCGTGCTAAAACTCAGAATTTCCACTTTTGTAGATAATTCTTGGCTTCTTGTGCTCACTTAAAAAGTTGTCCGCCTATCGAGTCACATAAATTCACTCACCCCGAAGAAAACTATTGATCTTGCGATCTTGAAAGGTCGCTAAGGAACTTGGTCAATTAGAGGAAGCCAATTTGAAGACAAGCGTGAAATCCTACCCGAAAATTTGAGTGAACCGAGAGTCATTCAAAAAAGTGAAAGAGAGAATTTTTAACTAACCTTAACACATTCTCTAGTCTTGTCTCTTTTGCAGGTAAATGGCTACGAAAGGAGAAAAGGTTGTGACGACATTACTTTACCTGATCTATGGGCTGAAGTAAGGGCACTTAGTATCCGAGTGGAGAACCTTGAAAGAACCGCTGGTTCTTGGAAGAATGGCGGAAAAAGTTGTGAGGTTGAGTGTGACAATGAAGTTTTTACTAACGTTCACCCCTTGCCTAGTGTTGTTAATGATGTTTGCAGGAATATGTGGACATGTTTCCCGAAGAGATGCCGAGTGGACTGCCTCCGTTGAGGGGGATAGAATACCAAATTGACTTTGTTCCGAGGTCACAAATTCCAAACGAACCAGCATATCGAAGCAATCCACAGGATACTAAGGAGTTGCAATGACAAGTGGATGAGCTATTGACTAAGGGGCTAGTTCGAGAGAGTCTAAGTCCGTGTGTCGTACCCATGGTCTTGGTTCCAAAGAAAGACGGCACCTGGAGGATGTGTGTTGATTTCCGAGCCGTCAACAAGATAACGGTAAAGTATCGTCATCTTATCACTAGGTTAGATGACATGCTAGATGAGTTATGTAGTTCAAGTGTGTTTTCTAAGATTGATCTTAGGTTAAGTTACCACCAAATCCGTATGAAACCGGGTGATGAGCGGAAAACTGCATTCAAGACCAAGTTTGGTCTATATGAATGGTTGGTGATGCCTTTTGGTCTCTCCAACACACCTAGTACGTTCATGCGATTAATGAATTATGTGCTTAAACCGTTTCTTAATAAGTTTGTGGTTGTCTACTTTGATGATATCCTGATTTATAGTAGAAGTTTAGATGACCATGTTGATCACTTAAGGAAAGTGTTTGAACTATTAAGAGCCGAAAAGTTATATGTTAATTACAAGAAGTGTGCCTTTTCTGTAGAGAAAGTTGTATTTCTGGGATTTGTTGTAAGTGTTAATGGTGTTGAAGTAGATGAATCTAAGGTTGAAGCTAGTAGAGATTGGCCTACTCCTACTACTGTTTCACATGTTAGAAGTTTCCATGGACTAGCTAGTTTCTACAGGCGCTTTGTTAAAGACTTTAGCACCATAGCAGCACCACTCACGGAGTTGGTGAGAAAAGACATGCCTTTTGTGTGGGGGGAGCCGCAAGAGGGTGCCTTCCAAGAGTTGAAACGTAGGCTTAGTTCTGCCCCATTGTTACAATTAACTTATTTTAGTAAGGCGTTTGAAATTGAGTGTGACGCCTCAGGGGTGGGAATTGGAGGTGTTCTTATGCAAGATGAGAAGCCTATTGCCTATTTTAGTGAGAAGTTAAAGGGGCTGCCTTGAATTACTCTACGCACGACAAAGAGTTATATGCCTCGTAAGAGCTTTAGCTCATTGGCAACATTACCTATGGCCTAAGGAATTCGTAATTAGGAGTGATCATGAGTCCCTCAAACATCCTAGGGGTCAAGAGAAGCTAAATAAACGATATGCCAAGTGGGTAGAGTTCATTGAGAGTTTCCCTTACGTGATACATTACAAGAAGGGAAAGGAGAATGTAGTAGCTGACACACTATCTAGGAAGTTTGCTTTGGCTATCACGTTAGCGTCTAGGTTGATGGGTTTTGAGAGTATTAAGTCTATGTATGAGCATGACCCTAAATTTAAGAGTGCGTATAATGCCATTACTAGTGGTCTGCGGATTGAGAAGTATCAGTGGCATGATGGATACCTTTTTAAGAAGGGGAGAGTTTGTATACCCGAGTCCTCGTGGCGAGAGTTGTTGGTGCGTGAGGCGCATTGTGGGGGCTTGATGGGACACTTTGGGGTAGACAAGACTTTAGCTATATTAGGGGAACAGTTCCATTGGCCTAAGATGAGGCGAGATGTCGAGAGAATATGTGGAGCGTGTTTTGAGTGTAAAAGAGCTAAGTCTAGGTCTAATAATCATGCTTTGTATACTCCCTTACCCGTTCCTACTAGTCCTTGGGTAGATATCTCGATGGATTTTGTATTGGGGCTGCCGCGATCTAGGGGAGGTCATGATAGCATTTATGTGGTTGTTGATAGGTTTTCTAAGATGGCTCATTTTATTCCTCGTAAAAAATGTGATGATGCACAACATGTTGCTTCTTTGTTCATTGCTAATGTATTGGAAGTGTTTGTGGGGTGCTCTTGGCACCAAACTTTTGTTTTCTACATCACATCATCCACAGACTAAAGGTCAAATCGAGGTTGTTAATCGAACCTTGGGAGCTCTTCTTCGAGCTTTGACCAAAGGGAAGGTCTGGCACTTGGGCTGACCGATTACCTATTATGGAGTTTGCATATAATAGAATTGTTCATCGCATGACTAGCATTACTCCATTTGAATGTGTTTATTGTTTTAATCCTTTGATACCACTTGATCTTGTTCCTTTGCCGAGAGATGCAGTTATTAGCGTTGACGGAGAAAACCGGGCAGCTGCATTGCTCGAATTGCATGCTAAGGTGAGGAAAACTTTGGAGGATGCGTAAGAAAAGGTAGCAGTCAAGATGAATAAAGGAAGGAAAAAGCTTGACTTAAAGAAAGGTGACTGGGTTTGGGTGCACTTCCGAAAGGAAAGATTTCCGAACCATAGGAAAGGAAAGTTAGCTCCGCGGGGAGATGGACCATTTCAAGTGTTGCAGAATATCAATAACAACTCTTATGTTATGGACTTGTCTAGTAGCATTGCTTTCGGACATGACGGTGCTTTGATTTCGAGGACGAAATCCTCTCAAGAGGGGGAGAATGATTCAAATAAATTTGATCAAGTGTTATCAATGCCATCTATGAACAAGACAAGAAAAGGCATTGGTTAGCGTTGGAGAAGAGCCAAGCGTCCATAAATCTTGCTACGGACGAATCTTATGTTGAAGATGTATATTTGTGTTTATATTNTGTGGGGGGAGCCGCAAGAGGGTGCCTTCCAAGAGTTGAAACGTAGGCTTTCTTCCCCGTTGTTACAATTACCTGATTTTAGTAAGGCGTTTGAAATTGAGTGTGACGCCTCGGGGGTGGGAATTGGAGGTGTTCTTATGCAAGATGGGAAGCCTATTGTCTATTTTAGTAAGAAGTTGAAGGGGGCTGCCTTGAATTACTCTACGTACGACAAATAGTTGTATGCCCTCGTGAGAGCTTTAGCTCATTGGCAACATTACCTATGGCCTAAGGAATTCGTAATTAGGAGTGATCATGAGTCACTCAAACATCTTAGGGGTCAAGAGAAACTAAATAAATGATATGCCAAGTGGGTAGAGTTCATTGAGAGTTTCCCTTACGTGATTCATTACAAGAAGGAAAGGAGAATGTAGTATCCACTGTCTAGGAAGTTTGCTTTGGCTATCACGTTAGCATCTAGGTTGATGGGTTTTGAGAGTATTAAGTCTATGTATGAGCATTACCTTAAACTTAAGAGTGTGTGTGATGCCATAACTAGTGGGCAGCGGATTGAGAAGTGTCAGTGGCATGATGGGTACCTTTTTAAGAAGGGGAGAGTTTGTATACCCAAGTCCTCGTGGCGAGAGTTGTTGGTGCGTGAGGCGCATTGTGGGGGCTTGATGGGACACTTTGGGGTAGACAAGACTTTAGCTATATTAGGGGAACAGTTCCATTGGCCTAAGATGAGGCGAGATGTCGAGAGAATATGTGGAGCGTGTTTTGAGTGTAAAAGAGCTAAGTCTAGGCCTAATAATCATGGTTTGTATACTCCCTTACCCGTTCCTACTAGTCCTTGAGTAGATATTTCGATGGATTTTGTGATGGGGCTGTCGCGATCTAGGGGTGGTCATAATAGCATTTATGTGGTTGTTGATAGGTTTTCTAAGATGGCTCATTTGTGATGATGCACAACATGTTGCTTCTTTTGTTCATTGCTAATGTGTTAAAATTAGATGGTGTGCCTCGAACTATTGTTAGTGATAGGGATGCTAAGTTTTTGAGTCACTTTTGGAAGTGTTTGTGGGGTGCTCTTGGCACCAAACTGTTGTTTTCTACATCACATCATCCACACACTGACGGTCAAACGGAGGTTGTTAATCGCACCTTGGGAGCTCTTCTTCGAGCTATGACCAAAGGGAAGTCCGGCACTTGGGCTGACCGATTACCTATTATGGAGTTTGCATATAATAGAACTGTTCATCGCATGACTAGCATTACTCCATTTGAATGTGTTTATGGTTTTAATCCTTTGATACCACTTGATCTTGTTCATTTGCCGAGAGATGCAGTTATTAGCGTTGATGGAAAAAACCGGGCAGCTGCGTTGCTCGAATTGCATACTAAGGTGAGGAAAACTTTGAAGGATGCTTATGAAAAGGTAGCGGTCAAGAAGAATAAAGGAAGGAAAAAGCTGGACTTAAAGAAAGGTGACTGGGTTTGGGTGCACTTCCGAAAGGAAAGATTTCCGAACCATAGGAAAGGGAAGTTGGCTCCGCGGGGAGATGGACCATTTCAAGTGTTGCAGAAGATCAATAATAATGCTTATGTTATAGATCTGCCTGATGATTATGCTGTTTCTAAGACATTCAATGTCACTTACTTGACTCCTTGTGTTGTTTTGAAAGATGAAGAAGGTTCGATTTCGAGGACGAAATCTTCCCAAGAAGGGGAGGATGATGCAGGTCAACCTCATCATGATACGTTTAAACCTTCAAGACCATTCACGAGAAATCAAGCTAAAGAGCTTCATGATGCACATTTGATGGTGAAGAACGCTTGTGATGTTTGTTACTGTGTTGAGATTATTGTGTAGTTATGGAAGACATTAATTCTTACTTGTTTTGGAGTCTTGCGTGACTACTTCTTAAACTTAGCCAAATTGTGGCCTTTTTGTTAGTTATCTGTTTCCTAGTTGATTTAGGTTAACTAGTTATTCTTTTCCTAGTTGATTTAGATAAAGGCTCATTCTATATAAGCCTAAACACTTTATTATTTTTGGGACTTTTACATCAATTTTACAAGCAATTTTCGGCCAAGCCTTGTGCTTCCAACGTGTGACTTTAACTTGTCCAATTTTGGTGTGATTCAAAATTGAACTTGTTCTTTTGTTTGATCGAACAATTTGCAAGATCATCGTCATCTTGAGGGTCGTTCGTATAGTATAGGTACTCCTTGATTTCATCAAGAAGGTAAGTAGACCTAGTTCCTACTTGTTGTCTTGATAATTCATAGAGCGTCTTGCTTCTATATTTTGTTTTCTTGTTTCCGTGTTCAATATTGCATCACTCTACCCTCCCTAGACCCCACTTTTAGGAACTCACTGGGTCATCGTTGCTGTTGTTGTTGGGCGTCTAAAATAAGTTTGCTTTACCAAAAAATTATTTGTATAGGCTGGACTTAGTTCATTCATTCTTATTTACTTCCCATAGAATTGTGGATGCTCTTTACAATTAACTAACAAGTAGAGAACCAAGAAATATATCAATTCTTTTCAAAGACATATTCTTGGCTTTTTACCTATAACTAGTGTTAGAACTCGCATGATGCGCGGATAATTTGACAGAATATTAATCTTATAAATTTATGATCTAATATATCATATTATTGTAATAAATATTAGTTGTTATTTTATTATTTAATATAGTGTACAAAAATATAACAAAATTTATATAAAATTAAAGCATACACATCATATAGTAATCAAATAAATTATTTGTTCCTTATTTATTGTTTATTAAATTAACAAGTACTTAATACTATACATTTATTAACGCGACTTTTTATTAATTTTTCAATGGGCTTAATATTTTGACTCTCTTAATATAACATAAGTATATATTCTCTTATTCTAATTTTTTTTTTAAACCTACGTTATACTGTTCAAAATTCTTTAATTTTCTAAATTTAACAATAATTTTCTTGAGTGCTATATATCTATCTTTTATTTATTAATTAATTCAAAATATAACTATCATAAAATTATCTTTATCACCTTCTTTTCGTATATTTTTTCTATTGTAATATGATTAATTTTCTCATTTTGTATTTTACTGAAAATTTAAATAATGTAATATTTTTTTATTAAATTACTATTTTGAATTCATCAAAAGTATAAAATACATAAGCCTTTTATTATTTTTATAAAAAAACTACCAATATTTTAATAATTATTAATTTATGTTATATATATAGTATATTTATCTTATGTATAATATTTTAATAATATATTTATATTTTTTATTTTTAATTATGAAATTATGAGTTCTATTTATTAACTAAAATTTCCTACAATTGAGAAATTTAATTAGTATATATATTTTTACGTTATCACTTGATTTTCTTATAGTATTCTTCCTTTATGACTAGTTGCTTATTATGATTTTAGTTATGTGTATACGTACGACTTTTCTCATCATAATTCTAATTATAGGTTTCATATATTTATATTTTACCACAAATTTATATTTTATTTCTTTTTTTGTTCCTTGCTTATCTAATTGTATTATCCATTAATTAATATTATTAAATTGACATATGAATTTTAATAAATTACCAATTTAATATCATTCAATGAATATATGTATTACTCTTGAAATTTAACTTGACTTTATCTTGCATGACTTTCTCATAATTATTTCGATATTTAAATTTATCAATAATATTTTAGAGTATTATTTATTTACTTAATTTTATCAAATAAATTGGAAGTGTAGATAGAATCACATTATATCTATTCTCCTCTTTATATATTAATTTTTGTTCTACAATATTTTAATTTTTTAATTTAGTGTTTATCTATAATACAAATATTATTGTATTATTTTTCTAAATGGATAGTGATAAATTAGTTTAAAGGTTAAACAAAGAAGTTCTTTTATTACAACAATAACAACATACCCAGTATAATCCCACAAGTGGGGTCTGGGAAGGGTATTGTGTATGCAGACCTTATCCCTACCTGGCAAGGTAGAGAGGTTATTTCTGATATACTCTCGGCTCAAGAAAAAGTGAAAAGAGAGAGAAAGGAAAAAGATGAAGAAGAAAGAGGAAGAAGAAAGAAAAAATAGGGAGACAAACGACGATAAGAAAAAGGGAAAAAGATAACAAGTTGAAAATACGAATAAAATGAGCAAATACTATAGGTCAAAGAATACGAAACAAATAAGAGAGCTACTAATACTACTAAAAAAAGAACGAGGAACTCTCGACTACCTACTAGTCTACTACCCTAATCCTCGACCTCCACACCCTTCTATCCTGGGTCATGTCCTCAGAGAGCTGAAGCAGAGCCATGTCCTGCCTAATCACCTCTCCCCAATACTTCTTCGACCTACCTCTACCCCTTCTCAGCCCCACCAGCCTCTCACACCTCTTAACAGGAGCATCCGCACTCCTCCTCTGCACGTGCCCGAACCATCTCAGCCTCAACTCCCACATCTTGTCCTCCACGGGGCCGCTCCCACTTTGTCCCCAATAACTTCATTCCTAATCTTATCTCTCTTAGCATGCCCATACATCCATCTCAGCATCCTCATTTCTGCTTCTTTCATCCTCTGAACATGGGAATTCTTGATTGGCCAACACTCAGCCCCATACAACATAGTAGGTCTAACCACCATTTTGTAGAACTTACCCTTAACTCTTTGTAGCACCTTCTTACCACACAAAACACCGAATGCGAGCCTCCATTTCATCCACCGCGCACCAATACGGTAGGAGACCTCATCATCAATCTCGTCGTTACCTTGGATTATAAACTCGAGATACTTGAAACTGCCCCTCCTCGGGATGACTTGGGTATCAAGCTTCACATCCACGTCTGCTTCATGAGTCTTGTCACTGAGCTTACACTCCAAATATTTCGTTTTGGTCATGCTCAACTTGAAACCTTTAGACACTAGGGTCTATCTCCAGACCTTCAGCCTCGCGTTAACCCCGCCTCTCGTCTCATCAATCAACACTATATCATCGCAAATAACATGCACCATGGCACCTCCCCTTGAATGTGCCGCGCAAGCACATCCATTGCCAGAGAAGTTCTTTTATTACATGTCATAAATCTACTAATAATTGTAATAATTGTTATTTTATATTATTTTCAATAAGAAATTAAATTGAATTCTTCTTTGCATTTATATTTAATATGAGTTTATTTTTTTATTAAAATTACTACATAATAAGTTAAATTATATATTTATATATTTTATTTATTTCCTTAAATTATTTTTTATATTTTTGTCTTTAATTTTATCTATTATAATATTGTTAGTTACATGATCTTATCTATATAGCATGACCATATGAATTATTATTCAAAAAATTTCTCATACCAAAAAATAAATTAGTCTTATCATTTTATATATCTCTACTTTGAAGTTATTTATTTATATATTTTTTCTCTTTTTATAATAGTTTTCTTAAAAATATATAGATATTTAATTATTTTTAATTCAAATTCAAAAAGAATAACTAATTATTACATTGATTTGATAGTTGTTAAATTTTTGTTGTGACACTTGGCATTATTATATTAATTTGCTTCTCCTATTATATATATAAATATGATTATATAGATATAGATATAGATAGAATAGATAAAACATTTTGAAAGATGAGGCCTTCAAGTAAATTTAGAATTAAGTTGCTAACAAGAAGAATGTTGTCGAAAATGGAAATTCATTGACAGTTCCATGCGCGAGACATTATTTATTGATAAGATTAGAACTAAGAATCTTAATCAAGTCTCAACTTTTTAAAATTATTTACACTGATAACTATTCTTCATTGCATCTACGTCCTTTTCGTGACCTCAAATTCACCAACTGTTTTTTTCTTTTGTATCCACTAGTATAACCGAAGATAAATTAATAAAAGGAATTTTGTCATATCCTCTCCTATTTTGTTTAGTGAAACGGTGCTCTCGAAAGCAGGGAGGGAGCTAGCTGATTGTTTATGGGTCGGTCGAACCCAATCGTTTCGGTCTAATTCATATATTTATTTTAAAAATTTCATAGAATATGTATAAATCAATAATTTAGAATTCAGTAACTTAAAAAGATTATAACCTCAAACCTATAAGTTTCAAATTCTGGCTCCGCTTCTGAAAAGAAGACGAAAGCTGCAAGCTTCAATATTACAACATTCTAACTCCATCCTCACATGTTCTATATTTATTCTGTATTAATTTTTAATATCTTAGCAGGTATTTGAAGCTCTCAGAAATAAATTAAAAATTTTAACAAGATATTTATAGCTGCCATTATTTTAGACGGAGATTTCATACTTTGATATAAACATAAGTTTTACTAAACTTTCACCCTCAAGATACGTTCTCACTTCCTTATACATTTTTATTTTATAAACAATTAAATGGTGGATAACTGTACTCCACTCTCTAAAAATGACTGTTTCACATTATTTAGTCATTGTACAAAGCTAATCAATACCAGAAAAGGACAAACAAATAAAATATAACCAAAACGAGACCGTTTATGGTTGGATGAGCGTGTCTTCTGGTAAAAGACATTCGACGACAAAATCTCCCCAATTAATAATTTTCTCCGATTAAAAGATAGAAGAGAGAGAATCCATTTCTCTTCTGATCTCTCTCCTATTTATGGAGAATTCTCCAATTATATCATATTTTATATTTCCCAATACAAGTAAGTTTCATCACACTCTTAGCATATTAAACAGTCTACGGTTGTTTTTCTTTTTTCTTTTGTGAATCTGCGAACTAAGATTGTCGATTTTTTCTATTTTGCCCCGTATTTTACGCAGGATTAAAATCGAAATTGTCCTCTGAATTAACCTTATATGCATCACTTTTATCTGGAAATTGTTTTTTGCATGCATGTAACATAAAGGAATTTCTGTAAGAATCTTGTGATTGATGCCGTCGTACAATTGATTCCTTAAGTATGTGGGCTCAAGATTTATGGGGGTTTTATTTGTCTTCTTTATTTTGGGAATCTGTTTCGGTTCTGTTTATTTATTTGCTTTTATATGCTAATGATTAAAAGACAATGTCAATCTACTGCAATTATCCTGATTTTTTTAAGCTTATATACGGATATGATATGTCAATTTGGATTTGAGTACTTTGGAATGGATAGAGTGGATTTTATATGGCTGCCCAACTGGGTAGGGATTGATTGATTTGAATGACTGAGTTTGAAAGAAAGAGTAAAAGAAAGCTTTGATCTTGAAATGTCGTTCAGATAGTCAATTGATGCAAAATAACATCTTTTTTTATACATCTTTTAGTCATGACTGATGAATGTATAACTAAGATATATCCATTGAATTACAAAGTGTCAGTGATTGAGGAAAAGTTTATAAATGGATAACTGTTTACTTTGAAAATGAAGCCTATGTGGATTTTGCAAATTGTAGGCGTTTGAAGTCCTAAGATTCTAACTGTGATAAATCCTCTTAATACTGACCTGAATAATGCAGAAAGGTAAAATGAATTCATATAGCCAGCCCAACTAATTTAGGATTAATGTTCAGTTCATTGATTAATTGTTCATTTGGACGGCTGGCACACCTAAAGAAGTACTAGTTCAGTACTGACTATTTTGTCATGATTATCCCTTTTGCGTATCATCAGTTTTGTTAGCCTATTTCGTGGTGGAGTTTTAACTATACGTATGAGGAGCACATTTTGATGTTGATATCCAAGAATCTCCTTATAACTATCAAAGTGAATTAGAATGTGATAATTGTCAAAAGTTAGGCTCACATCACGAATTTGAACCTTGCCTTGGACCAAATCCTAGTATTTAAGTGGAGAAGGATAGAGGGGTAGTGCCTTTATCCACCGAGTTTCAAACCATGCACTAGCTAATCCTCGGGGATTTCTTAGTTATTAAAAAAAAGAGTGCAACAACTGTCCAAACTTCTAACATTGAAATACTAAATAAATGTCAATCTATTTTGCTAGTTCTTTATAGAATGAATATTTCCTGTATTTTGCTGGTGGTTAATACAAGGCAGTGGGATAATAAACTGCAACAGTTCGTATTTGCCATTTATTTGAGAGGTCTTGATTAATGAGGAGGCGTAAACATAATCCAGCTCTTATTTTAATCTGTTATTGCTTGTGCTTTTTAAGTTTTCTATCATTTAGACATGGTAGATTAATGACTAGTTATCTTCAGTGTTATTCAGGTTCAAAACAGAAGCAAGAATTGTTTCGGATTGAACCAAGAGGCATGCTAATTTGAAGGTTGGGCTCATTTTTTAGTACCATATACAAGTATAATCCAAGTTGCAAACTCGATTAATTGTCAGCAATAGCGATCTAAGTTGCTCCCTGATATGTGGAGATCTATTTCAAATGCCATCACAAGCTTTGGACAGAAGAAGGAATCTGGTGAGTCCAGTCAAGCTTGCCATGAATTCTCAGATGATGACAACGATGCCTGTTCGAATGCCAGCACTGAGGAAGGGCTTGAATGTCCAATATGCTGGGAGTCTTTTAACATTGTAGAGAATATCCCCTATGTCTTGTGGTGTGGTCATACGCTTTGCAAGAACTGTTTGTTAGGACTTAAGCCTGCTTCTATGAAGGTTTCGACTCAACAGGTCGAGATTCCATTATTCATTTCCTGCCCATGGTGCAATTTGCTGACATTTCGGTTGGCATTCAACGGGAATCTCAAATTTCCTAGCAAGAATTTCTTCCTCCTCTGGATGGTGGAAAGCCGAAATGGTGACAGGGTGAAGTCTCCATCTGCCATATGTAGGGATCATCAACAAGAGTGGTCTGCCTCGTGCACTTCAGTTCTGGGGAACAAAACCTCTGTCATGAACTACAGGAGGGTTCATCGACCAGGATCTCTAGGGTCTAATGCTGCCGGTTATAACCATACTGATGGTACCCCTACATTGCAAAGGGCCCACTTTTCTCTTCACAAGTCCCTTGATTTCTTTATTCGCCTTACATCCAAGTTTCCGTTAGTTATTGTGCTTCTTCTTCTTGTTATGTTTGCAATACCCTCCTGTGCAGCTGTTCTAGCACTCTACTTAGTGATCACAATTCTCTTTGGACTTCCATCTTTCCTAGTATTGTACTACGCCTATCCTGCTTTAGAGTGGCTGGTCCGAGAGATCACGACTTGAAATGCTCTTATTCAATTTGTTTGAGAAATTCTCTTTCTATAGCTTCCTTGACTTGGATCGTAAAGCTGTAATGCGCAGTACCTTTGGCTGCATTCATAAACATGCCTCACCTGTGTGATCTTAGTTCTCAAATCAAGGATGATGTAAATTTCTTGTTTATCGAGGGATTTAACACTTGAGTTTTTCTAGTCTCAGTGTGGACTATTAATATATTAGTTCACAGATCGATTCACATTCTCTTTAGCTTAGTGGTTGCTATTGCTGAACTAGCTTAGAGAAGTCAGCTTGGTGGTAAACTTTAGAGTAGTTTCTCTTTATGAAAGCTCTTATACATAAAGAATTTGCCTCAATAGGAAAACATGGTTTGTCTATCATATTCTTTTATTCAGCAATACAATATTCCATTTCATGATGTGGTTTGAGCTTTTCTTTAACCAAAAGGACGCTGCTAATGTCTGGTCCGAGTGGATAGCAGCGGTTGTAATCATCATCTAGGAATGTAAGCATCGTAACTCAAGTTTAGCTACCATTTTCACATATTTTGTGCTCGACTGCAGGGTGTCTTTCGACTTTGTATCTCGACTGTTTCGTATTCCTCAGCCCTCTATTAGTGTAAACCATTTTGTGTTAAGAAGGGGAGATGTTAAAGTGGCACTGAACTCGAGACCTTGGTATAATACTATTTTAGAATGTAACCCGTCTCGTTTAATAATTAGGGGTCTTTTGGTTTGCAAACAAGATATACCGAAAAATTGTAATATGAGAATTTTATGTAATATGTAAATTATGCATATATTATACATTTATCGACTATTTTTAGTTTAAGTGATAGAATGAACGACTATTTGGGTTAATTCTTCTAAATTTTAGATTATAATAGAATCATTTTGTGTGTGTGTGTGAATATATATATATATATATATATATATATATATATATATATATATGTATGTATGTATGTATTCGTAGATATTGATTCGTGGGATTAAAAATGAAATACACAAGTTATAATATAAATATGTGTCTTAGTTAAATAGATAAACATGAATAAATTTTTATTCATTTTTAATCTTGATATTCTTAAAGGACTTTTGAATAATAGCTTTAGAGACGGGGCCAGAAGGGGGTTCACCTCCGGAAAATTATAATGTACATATAAAATAAAATTTGTCTGGTGCTCAATGGTCAAAGGGGTTCAAAATTCTTGTGAGGTCGCTAGTTCAACCTTCACTGGCCACGATCTCTTTTAATTTTTTAACCTTTTTCTTTTTTTGACTCTCCTGAGCAGAATCTTACCTCCACCACTGTTTGAAGACTGGCACTTTTATCTTTTCATTGTTTTATCCTGAAATCAGTTAATCCCATCTTTTCGCTGCGATATAACTAATCTCGAATACTTCTTATACTGAAAGTAAAAATTCAAGCAATTATGAAATTAAATAATTCCAAATATTATCCCAGATTATTACCCCTTATCTCATGAACCAAGGGACTCCTTATATTATTTGAAAAGGTATACTTTTATGTGCTTATTTATGTCTAAGGTGAATAAATTAATCAAGAGAAAATACCAGTTATGTCCATTTATAAGTAGCTTATTATAAAAATGGGTCAATTCATAAAATATTACTAATATTAGCTAATTAGCTATTTGTAACAAAAATAAAAATCAAAGTTTTGCATTCTTTTGAGTGGGTGTTATTGAAATAAATTGGGTACATCGTAAGGAGCTTGAATCTCAATTTTGGAATGATTTGGTGGAGTTTTGAGATTCGAAGTAGAAGATAAACATGAAAAAATGACATGTGTATCAGATATGTATGATATTGTGTATCATATGTATATCCATGTATACCTGTGTGTAAGATACATGCGTAATACATGTTTGATACATGTGTTGTAGAAGAACTTTTTGAATTCGATTTTAACTACGAATTTCGATACCAATTCAGTCCAAATTACCTCCAATCTTCCTCAAATTTTGTATATTGACTCATTTGTATGTTTTCAATGAATCTCAACCATGCCCATTGAAAAAAAAAAATTTGCTTAGATTTTTGGAATCTTGTATATATATCTTTTTGTATTTCATCAACTTATTTGCTACCTCATCCATGAAATATCATTTCCGTCTTGCATCTAATGTTGTTAATCACGCTTAAAAATATGGACGAAAATCTTTGTGTGTGATTCTTGAAGAAAAATAACCTTATTTCTTTGGGTTTTCAATTTTTATATGTGCTTGGCTAGTTTTGGTAAGTCTATGATTAATAACTAGAGATTGATAAGTTGGAACTTATTTGTAAGATTCCCAATAAATTAATGAGATCCAGTCTTTTATTCTTTGCATTATAAGCATTATTCTTTGCAAAAGTGTGGTAGCATCACACATAAGTTACCGTGCGATCTTCCCCGTTTAAAATTGAACATAACGGAGCTCACGTTAGGTGATCCTACGTTTAACTAAAAAATTTGACATGGTGTCTCAAGAACATTAGAAAAGAAAGCTCCTGGAGTTTACAGTACACTCATCACTTCAATAGCAAAACATAGATCATTTAGTTTGATTAATAACTAATACTGGTACTAGCGATTTCATAGTTCACCCAATAAAAAAGTATTTCGAAAAAAATAAAACACTTGTCCAGAATCATCTGTCCTATCAGCATATCTCTACCCTTTCATGTAACTCAGGTGAAATCTGCTCGCTTGTAATCGAAACCGAACGTAAGAATTTAAGGCAAGTGAGACAGCTGATTGAATAACTTATGATGATTACGTCGAACTATTAACTACAGCAACAGCAACTAAGTTTGGTCGATTGCGTTGCACAAAATATGATCTTTCCTTATCTAGCAACTGAAGAATAGACACTGACAGGACAGGGGTCGGCTGCTACTTTCGACAACCTAAGGTACACTTGCGGACGAATAAATAACGTACGAGCTTCTTTTTCTAAACAAGGAAATCTGCATCCGTAAGTTCTAGCACTTTGTGCAAGCCAATTGGTTTTACACCAGGCCTGAACGCGTTTTCTTCAATGTACCTATGACAATAATTTAACATGTTAGTATTTGCACAAACCCAAAAAATTTGTTGCTCAGTAGCAAAGAATGAACACTAACATTTCTTTCAAGAAAGGGTGCTTGTAGAAGGCGTCAGGAATTCTCCCAGAAAATTGATTGTGATCGAGATACCTGAAACCAGATTCAGCTTCAGACATGTTCGACAAGATGTCCAGTCATTCACATGCAGACATCAATGTCAAATGCATGCAGAACTATGTTTTCTTGTTACTTCTTTTGGACAAGATCTAACACTATACAATCAAGAAGAGCAACGAATGATCTATACCACCAAAATTGTCAAGGGAACAACAAAAAAATAAATAAAAGGAAGAAACAAAACACGTGCACACACAACTGCAAGGACCATTAGGGCTTTAAGGCAAGGCATAACTCAAGTACTCTCTTTGCTGAATATAGGTGCAAACAAGAAAAATATAAATATAGATAATGCATGAACAAAGAACTATAAACACAAGCAATAATTATATGGGTAGAGGAAGAATTTAAAAAAAGAAAAAGTAAAGGAAAAACCATGCCATTGGTTAAGAAAAATCTTACATCCAGCTTAAAAATTCTAATTCAGACAGTGGCTAACTCTCTTACATTATATTTACAGTTTCGTATTCCCAATCACTAATATATTCATCAGTAATGCCTCGTAAAAAGTCAACATATTGTTTTGTAATTTATTGAATATTTATTGTTTAGTGCAACCCTATCCAGAAGACATACATGGGCCTCACAAATTAACCTAATATTTCAGAAAAGCAGTTGGTTGGCTGGTTTTGCAAAAGCGCATCCTTTACCACCTTCATTGGAGCAACTTGTGCGGAGCCTCAGTTCATGGCTCAAGGATCAATTCGACAACACTAACAACCATTTCAATGAAACAAGGCCCACGTTTAAGATTGTATGCTTTGGTTTATAAGAAAGGATCTCACACAGTATCAAACATTCAGATCCAGAAGACTGGAAGATGAAACATTCAGTGGACTAGCCAACGAAAAAGCTCTACCATCAATAGTTTGAAGGAAAACCTCGTGATAAAAGGTTTTCCATCTGGAAACATATGGGTTAAGCTTCAAAGACAAGGGTTTTCCCTTTCTAGTATACCCTTTCCCACTGGAGAGAGGAACTGGGGGAGAGAAAGAGAGTTAATCTTAGACATCTTACTGATAATTGCAGCAGCAATCACAATGTATTGCCCCAATAAATGCCCAGAAACAGAAGGTGGTCAAGAACATGTGTTGCAAGCTACAGATGTTGAGTCAAATTTACAACAAGTAACATGCCTAAGCAACCTGATGAATGGGCAAAAAGAGAAAGTCATAGTATTGCATCTGACATTGTGTTATGACTTAATGACAACAAAGAATATATAAGCACGGTGATGCTTGGGGATGTAAAAGAAGTCAAAGTACCACGCCTGACGTTTTGACCAAAAAAATAGAGCTGGACAACAGAAGTTCTGCTGTCCAAGATGACATGTCTTGAACACCAAAGGATACCTATCTGGCACAAGTACACTGTCTCTTAACATTCTTTGCTTTGTTTGACCACCTAAATGAAGGTCCTTCCCATATTCTCCAAGCCTCTCACTAGTGTAAAAACAATGAGTTGTAGTTTGGGGGTTGAAGGGGAATGTAAGTATGAAAGAGCGCGGATTTCTGAAGAAAGAAAAATATGGGTAGGAAATGCAATAGTTATTGACAATCAGGTGGCAAGGATGGCTATGCCTATACATTTGCATGTTTAAATGTTCATCTTTTTCTGAACTATATGCTAATCAAGTTTTTTTAACATGTTATACCATTAGTAATTACTATTTTTAACAGACAATATATCTATAATTACAGTTTAACACGTTACCAGTGCGTCTCTGTGTTGTGTGTTGTTGCTATAAAGCTCAAGCGAAATCTTGAGTATATGAGAAGTCTTACTATTAAATGGTTTGTCTTTTTGGTGCTAAAATTAGAACCTACAAGGATGAGAACACTCTTACATCTAATTCTTCAGCCAGTTGCTATAAAATACTACTTGTCCGAGGAAATCATTAAGGATAAGGTCACCCAACAAGCTCCAAGTGTATCTACTAATGTTTTTTTCAATTGTCACATCATCCGTAAGTTGGACAATCTTCAAAATTTATCTCCTTAAGAAAGAAAACCTTGCAAGACCACATTAGCCAACTAACCCCATGTGTATCTACTAAGGCTTTTGTTAAAGCATCTTAAATTGAACAGTTCTCAAAATTCAGCTCATTAAGAAAGAAAGATCCTTGAAATGACTGCAACCATTAGACAATGGACATCACATCCAATATGTTCAAAGAGTAGAGTAAAGCATAGAGGAAAACTTACAAGTAAGTTAACTTAGGAATATGAGCAATGCTATATGGTATAACTCCTGTCATCTTGTTGTAAGATAGATATCTGCAATAACCAGAGGAATCAAATTAAGCATGACCATATTCATCAAATATTATGGGATAAAATTATCTGTTATTTGTCCAGAGACAAGCACTAATCATGGAGAAACTTTCTTCTTCAAACTTACAAGATCTCCAAGTTTGTCAAATTCGCAAGCTGTGCTGGAATGCCTCCAGTAAGATAATTATTATTTAAGTAACTGCAAGTTACAGCACGTGTAAAGTCCTCGGATTAGCATATAATCCATAACATTAGCAGCAGGAGATTTACAAGCGGTTTGACATTTAACCAAGAAGAACCAACTTACAGGTTGCGGAGAACCGGAAAGCATCCTTCAATACGTATGAGTTCTCTTATAGTACCAACCAAACGATTGTTACCAACATCCCTGCAATTGCATTAGATCACTGTGACAACCACGTATAACACAGGTTCCATATGCAAAAATAGAGAAGAAGTTAACATGGTGTCTTACAGGTGGCGAAGATGCTGTAAGGTACCCAATTCAGGTGGAATTCGCCCAGTAAAATGATTTTCATGCATATGGAGATAACGGAGTTCAGGAAGATTAGCAAGCTCCTTAGGAATTTCACCTTTGAAATTATTAAAACTTAGGTAGCTGAAAAAGATGCATATTAGTTATTAGTCTACAACAGCAAAATAGATCTGCAAATAAAGAGCACAGCTAGAGAAGCTCAAAAGCACCCACAGATGTGTTAGCTGCTTTAGTTCTCCTATTTCAGGTGGAATGACATCTTGCAGCTTATTCCACCTTACATTTCTGCAAAATAGAATCAAGAAAAGGAACTAAACAATGTGCATCATTATCACACACTGGGAAACTAGAATATACCAAATAATTTCACCAAATGTTGGGCTAGAAAGCAATAAAAGAAAATAACAGATTTAGCAACATTCTTGGACACATTGGAGGTTCCTGTGGACAAAAGAAAAACCTAAAGGTAGGATAAATGCAACAGAAAGTAAATGTTGAGATACACATTTAATGCGATTCTAAGAAGAAGAAAAAAGGCCTTCTTAGTTAAGTGTTATTTCCTTGATGATAAATCTACCCTATATATTCCTCAGTCGAGATATATCTTCTCTGATACAGATAATCTTAGGCAGGGAACCTCCCCACACCTTTTTTAGATTAATCAGGCAGACCTTTCCTTGCATTGCAGAGATTAAAGCATTTAATCTTGATGCAAATGCCATGTATATAATCACTTTGTAGAACACAGTTGAATTGCATTAACACTGCCTAGCTCCGCCGGATAAACATATGTCGATCCAGAGACTGGACATTCAGGCTATTGAGAGACAGAGCATAACTCTATGCATTAATATCAGTTCATAACAGCTATCAAATATAGCTACTTCAACAAGGAATATACGAGCAAGTAAAAGATGGTACAATATTTTAAGACGCTTCAAACGCCCAATTTGAGGAGGAAGAGGGCCGGTCAGCTTGTTATTATGCAGATCCCTGCCATATAAAAGAGTAATTACGCTTTAATAAATTTAGAATGAAAAATAAAATATCCAGCAGTACAGACGCAATGTCCACTAACTATTGCCTTAAATAGTATCAAATTGGAAAAACTGTCAATGCGCATAATAGTTAATAACCAAGCTAAACAATTTTTGAAGCTGATTTAATGAGCAATAATTAGAGGGTATAAAAACATCCAAATTGGAACTTCAGGGCAATATCTCAGTTTGGATGAGGTTAAAACATCTTTAAGAAGTAGCTAAATTTTTGTAGAATCTAGATTCTAGTACATAGCCAAAGAGAAGTATCTTACAGTTTAGTAAGATCCAATAAGTTAGTGACAGCAGTAGGAAATGGACCAACAATTGAAACAGCATAAACCTCCCTGCAAGTGGTAAACCAGAAAAGAAAATTGTGAAAAAGTTGGGGGAAAGAAGGATATTTCAATTCTGTGAGTAACTTCATATAGACTTGAACCTTAGGAAAGAGAAAAAATTGTGAATATTTCATACAAGAACTACATCAAAAAACTACTTAAAAATGGTGAGGCAACACTTACAATTCGGTAACTACTCTATAATCACCCTGTGTGGAACATGTAACACCAGACCATGGAGGTAAATCACCATCTCCACAAGGATCATCTCCAACCCATGCATACACCACTCTCCATCCAAGAGATGCCTTAATTTCATTCAAAGCTTTCACTACAGTCATATTTCAGAAGTTCAAATTAGTCCACTGTGAAACTGTACATTCAGGTACTATGACAACTCCTTGGTTTTTTCATTGAATGCAATCAATGGCCTTACTCAAACTGTTTAAATCCTTTTGATGAGAATATTAATAGAGAAAGAGTGATCACCGTTGGAACTCGGTGGAATTGGCAACAAGACTAAGAGCAGAGCACAAAGCTTTTAACCTTGTGGTCATGAGCTCAAGCACCAAAGCAGGCATTCATATTTGATGGCAAGCATAAGAACATTCATGATTGATTATACAATTAGAGTACAATTTAAGTAACTAATAGAATGTAATAATGGAGTTGTAGTTAGTTGGCATTTATTGAATTATTAATTGGTTTTAACTTTCTGAAGACAGCTACGCGTACCTGTAATAGCTAGAAAATCAAAATTCTATGAGTAAATACGAAAAAAAAAGAAAAGATTATTGCTAGTGACACTCCAAGGAATTCATTTAGTTTATTAGAAATAATAGATAACACATTTTACATATCATGACTATACACCAGATGAATAGCTATTTCTCAACAAAATCAACTAATTGCAAAGCTTAATTATTGAGCCAATCATATAGATACTCAGAAAAAGGAAATTAAAGTAAGATAAGATGAAAACACAATAAGTTGCAATGAGAAATCACATACAATCTTTTGCTCAAACTATATAAACTTGCACTTAGAAACTGCATAAAATCTATAAATCCAATTATTTTCCCTCAAATTGTAAACCTGCACTTACAAACTGCAGATAATGCATAAAATCCAACTGTTTTCACTCAAACTATAAACTTGCACTTAGAATTTCATTTAATCTATAAAATCCAATCATCTCCACTGAGCTATACACCCACACATAGAAACTGCAAATTCTATAAAATCCAATTATTTCGACTCAAACTATAAACTTGCACGTTGAAACTGGATAAAATCTATAAAAGTCGATTACTTCAACTCATACTATAAAGTTGCTTTAGAAACTACACAAAATAGACAAAATTCAATTACTTTCACTCAAACTATAAGCTTGCACTGAGAAATTTCATAAAATCTACAAAAGTTCAACTATTTTAGATGAAACTATAAGATTTCACTAGAAACTGCATATATTCTATCAAATCCAGCGATTTTTACTCAAATTAACTGATCTTCTCACCTAAAAGCTGAGAAATTAGGCTTAAAAGGAAATGGATCGAAATGATGGGGGGGAAAAGTAGAGTTACCGTCACGCTTGAGGGTTTTACACTGAACGACAACGCTCTGGATCAAGGATAACGAGAAGATCAGGAGAATTACTGAAGGTAGATGACCAATGCGAGCCATTTTGAATAGGTAATCGATCACCTTCAGCCGAGTCGAATTAGAGTCCGCTAGAGCTATACGTACATTATGTAGAGTATAGATAGGTTGAGAGAGATCAATGAAGTGAGGAAGATCTGTGTGTGAAACGAGAGAGAGATAAAATGAATGGGATTTTCCTCGATCAGTTTTTAGAACAACGCGCAAAATAGCCTGCGCTGCGCGTCGGTGGATTTCCGCCCTCCTTTTAACAAAAATAAAAAGAATTAAACAAACGCTATTCTCTTAAAAAAATATTTACCTGAAAATTATTTGTGTTTTCCTGTTTGGTGCTATAGCATTTGGGTCGCTGATATTCTAACAGTAGCAAATACCATCACGGATTTCTAATAAGGATATTCAAAAAATGCAAGTGTGCACTAGATTCAACATCTATACATAAAAAAATTGTTTTCATTTTACTTACACAAAATAATTTTTACGAAGAGGATTTAATTGCACGCTTTAAGTCAATTGACAAGTTAATAAAAAATCACATTAATAAATGTATAGTACTAAGTACTTACTAATTTAATAAAAAATAAATAAGGAATAAATAATTTATTTGATTACTTTATATAGATTTTATTATATATATTTTCGCATACTATATTAAATAATAAAATAATAACTAAGATCTATTAAATAATATAATATATTAAATCATAATTTTATAAAATTAATACCCTGTCAAATAATTCGCACATCGCGCGATTTCTAACACTAATTAATATGAAAACGATTCGTGATGAAGCTGGTTCGCATAATGACCTAGCCAAATGCAGATTGTTTTTTGCCTTTTTGGATTAATATCATGACAAAAATAGATTTTAAAGATTTTCTTTAGGTAAACTGTATGGGGTCGAACTCGGATCGCTTGCATAGGGAATATCGAGTTCGAATTTATACGGCTGGTGTCAATTGGAATTACTGCTCGGTAGGCCGAAGTCGAGACATCAAGGAACGAAGGTCGAGATCGGGCGTCATCGAAACGGAACTCAAAGCCATGATATCCGAGACGAAATCATTGAGGTCGATTAGGGTAAAATGTCTTAGGGTAAAATTATCAGATTTGCATAACGGAAGGACCAGAAATCCCGTGATACGTAAATATCTCGGCGGGAATCACGGTGAGAATCAGTAAAGACGTTGAAATCAATAATTCAAGGGATATTTTACCTTGTAGATAGATTTTTACCTTGTATAAGAACCATTCCGCTCCCTATATAAAGGGGCAGTGTGATTGTAAAAAGGATCATCAGAAAAACAACGATCAAAATACAAAAAATACAGTTTGCTCTAATTATTTTCTTTATCCATTTACTTCATATTTGTCTATCTTAGAGAATTCTATCAAGGTCAAGCTATTCTAGATTTGTGGTTTGCATTCTCTCTCAATTTACTTACTGAATTTAGTCTTTATTTTTATTTATCCTTTATTTGTATCAAACCAAATCACGTGTCCTTAAAACCACGTACAAATTTAATTATTATCCGAAGCCAAGAGTAAACAGTTTGGCGCCCACCGTGGGGCTAAGGATGATAGTGAGCATTTGATACAACTTTCTGTCACACAAATTATTTTACGCTTGTTCTGTGGAGTATTTTGATTTCAGGTTACAATACAACCATGTCACATTCGCAATTGTGCCTCTGTACGTCGATAATGAATTTGACCACCAGGGTGAAAACAACAACGTAGCGCCCGGTGATGAAGTTTCGGTCGACGCTAATTCACAAATGGCGGTTGATGTAGATTGAACTACTGACCCATCAAACAGTGTTCGTAGAGAACACCGATCAATAGCTCACGGACCCCAAAACGACGAAGGGGACGGAATTAACCTCAGAATGATCTTCAACATGTTGCAAGCCCAGCAAGCGGCCATTGCTCAACTGCAAAATCGGAGCCAAATATCGAATAAGGTTGAGGTCGGCCCTTCTCGGGGAACCATTCCTGAAAATGAACCAATCGTAGAAGAACTGAACGAAGGCGGATCGAGGGCGAACCCCGGGATCATGAAGATGCTCGAGGAACTAACCAAGACGGGTCGAGTCTGGCGAAAAGAAGATGGAGGCCAATGACAAAAAGGTAGAGACATATAATTCGAGGGTGGATCAAATCCCAAGAGCACCCCCGATATTGAAAGGCTTGGATTCCAAAAAGTTTTTGCAGAAACCCTTCTCGTCAAGCGCCGCTCCAAAACACATACCGAAGAAATTTCGCATGCCGTAAATTCCCAAATACAACCGATCCAAACGAGCACGTGACTGCATACACATGCGCCATAAAGGGAAACGACTTAGAGGACGACGAGATCGAGTCCGTTCTTTTAAAAAAGTTCGGAGAGACCTTGTCAAAGGGGCCATGACTTGGTATCACAACTTGCCCCCTAATTCCATCGACTCTTTTGCTATGCTTGCAGATACCTTCGTAAAAGCACATGCAGGCACTATCAAAGTGGAGACGCGGAAATTAGACCTGTTCAAAGTCCAGGCAAAAGGATAATGAGATGCTCATGGAATTTGCATCTCGGTTTCAGATGGAACGGATGGACCTGCCACCGGTCACTGATTATTGGGCCGTACAAGCCTTCACCCAAGGGCTCAATGCTCGAAGTTCAACGGCTTCACAGCAACTTAAACAGAACCTGACAGAATATCCGGCCATCACATGGGCGTATATACACAACCGATACCAGTCAAAGATCAGAGTCGAGGATGACCAGCTTGGAACCCCTTCGGGATCTATTTACCCCATCAGAACTCATGATAGGGTTCGAAGGGATATTCATCGGGAACCGAGATCGAGCAGAGATCGGCATCGACCATATCCTGGGGACAGGAAAGTCACTCCAGCAAGGCAGGACTCCCCGAGACAGGAAAGAAGGAACGATCATAGTCGGAACAACCGAGGGCCCATAATGAGAAGCAACTTCGAGAGAACCCCCGGCCATCGAGAAGCACTGCGGTTATCGGATACCTTTCTTTGATGATCTAGATCATGCGATAAAGCTGATTGTAAGATTGTTCCTCCTTTAACTCGTGCATTGCTCTAATTTTCACTATATGGTGCCCAGGAAGTAAGCAAGAACTAGCCATGGAGCCAATGCCACCCCAGGAGTGGCAATTGATCCTTTACTTGATGTTGCGGGTTAGCACCCGAGGGGTGAGAATATTCCCCCGACTACTACACTGCCTAATTCCACTACACCTGGTCAGAATGCACCAATTCCCTACTGAGGGTGCAATGATCCCTTCAACTAATATTCCAGTTCCACCTTCAGCCCTAGCTTCCGGTCCTAGTGTATCTGATGGGGGTCTTAGGTGAGCCATGCAGATGTTGGCTCAGATAGTGGCTTCCCAGGCCCTGAGATCAGATGTTGCACTCACTTCTTCTAGTCAGCCAGGGGATTCCACTAGTTCCAAGGTGAACAGATTTCTCCAGTTGGACCCTCCAGTGTTCTCAGTTACTGATCCTGAGGAGGACCCCAAGGATTTTATTGACAAAATGCACAAGACCCTTCGAGTTATGTGGGCTACTGAGACGGAGGGAACAGAGTTGGCCTCCTACTGCCTGAAAGGGGTGGCCTATTCTTGGTTTGAGATTTGGGAGGACTCTCGTAAGGAGGGGAGCCCTCCGGCAAGGTGGAGTGAGTTTGCCGATGCTTTCATTGATCATTTCTTGCCTGCTGAAACTAAGGTAGCCCGTGCCGTGGATTTTGAGAACCTGAAACAAGGTAGCATGAGTGTGTGGGAGTATCATATGAGATTCNTCTTTTGCTATGCTTGCAGATACCTTCGTAAAAGCACATGCAGGCACTATCAAAGTGGAGACGCGGAAATTAGACCTGTTCAAAGTCCAGGCAAAAGGATAATGAGATGCTCATGGAATTTGCATCTCGGTTTCAGATGGAACGGATGGACCTGCCACCGGTCACTGATTATTGGGCCGTACAAGCCTTCACCCAAGGGCTCAATGCTCGAAGTTCAACGGCTTCACAGCAACTTAAACAGAACCTGACAGAATATCCGGCCATCACATGGGCGTATATACACAACCGATACCAGTCAAAGATCAGAGTCGAGGATGACCAGCTTGGAACCCCTTCGGGATCTATTTACCCCATCAGAACTCATGATAGGGTTCGAAGGGATATTCATCGGGAACCGAGATCGAGCAGAGATCGGCATCGACCATATCCTGGGGACAGGAAAGTCACTCCAGCAAGGCAGGACTCCCCGAGACGCGAAAGAAGGAACGATCATAGTTGGAACAACCGAGGACCCATAATGAGAAGCAACTTCGAGAGAACCCCCGGCCATCGAGAAGCACCGCGGTTATCGGAGTATAACTTCAACATCGATGTGACTGCTCTCGTATCAGCTATCGGTCGTATTAAGGACACCAAGTGGCCTCGACCGTTACAATCGGATCCTGCTCAAAGAGACCCCAATTTTATATGCAAATATCATGGTACACACGGACACAGGACAAAAGATTGTCGACAGCTAAGAGAGGAGGTGGCACGGTTGCTCGAAAATGGGCATCTTCGAGAGTTTTTGAGCGATCGAGCCAAAAATCATTATGGGAACAGGAGTAAGCAAGCGAAACAGGAGGAGCCGCAGCACACAATTAATATGATTATTGGCAGAGTAGATGCACCACCAAGGTCCGATACTAAAACGCACTAAGATATCCATCACCCGGGAAAAGCGCATTCGGGATTACGTGATGGAAGGAATCTTACATTTCGGTGAAGAAGATGCAGAAGGGATTATGCAACCTCACAACAATGCATTGGTGATATCGGTGCTTGTACACAGGACTAAGGTAAAGCATGTATTGGTCGATCCTGGTAGTTAGGCCAACATAATCCGGTCATGGGTTATAGAACAACTCGGGCTGACAGATCGAATTGTCCCTATAGTCCGGGTGCTCAATGGATTCAACATGGCGTGCGAAACGACCAAAGGCGAAATAACATTACCGGTAAACACTGTCGGTACCATTCGAGAGACAAAATTATGCGTGATCGACGGAGACATGAGGTACAACGCCCCTGCTCGGGAGACCGTGGATCCACGATATAAGGGCGGTACCTTCAACACTACACCAAGTGCTGAAATTCCCCATCCTCCGATGGGATTATAACAGTTTACAGGGAGCAACCGGCTGCGAAAGAGATGTTCGCAGTAGAAGAAGCAATACCGGTACCAGTAGCTCCTTCGCAAAAGGTCAAATAGCAATCACAGGCATCACCTTCGACAAACGAAGGTGAACAGGAGCATCTCAAAGATGACAACCACGGAATCCTCAAGTCATTCGTCGGTCCCAATGAGTCCGATGCAACCAGATCAACAATCGAGGAGCTCGAGCAAGTTTCACTCCGAGAAGACTCGCCAGATCGAAAGGTATACCTAGGCTCGAGCCTAAGTTCTGAGCTCAGGGCAAAACTTATACAATTTCTTATAACTAATGAAGATTCCTTCGCTTGGTCCCATCTCGACATAATAGGTATACCACCGGAGATAACAACCCACAAGCTAAGCATCGATCAAAAATTTCAGCCGGTCAAACAAAAAAGGAGGCCTCAATCCGAAATCAAGCAAGCGTTCATCAAGGATGAGGTAACCAAGCTTTTAAAAATAGGGTCCATTCGGGAAGTTAAATACCCAGAATGGTTAGCAAACGTAGTAGTAGTCCCTAAAAAGGAGAATAAATTAAGAATGTGCATAGATTATAAGGATTTAAACAAGGCATGCCCTAAAGATTCTTTTCCTCTACCCAACATCGATCGCATGATCGATGCTACTGCTAGTCATGAGACCCTTAGCTTTCTCGATACTTACTCTGGCTATAACCAAATACGAATGGACCTGGATGACTAAGAAAAGACATCCTTCATCACTAAGTATGGTACATACTGTTACAACGTGATGCCATTCGGGTTAAAGAATGCGGGAGCCACTTACCAACGCCTAGTGAAACGGATGTTCGAAAAACAACTAGGAAAAATGATGGAGGTTTATATTGATGATATGTTAGTTAAATCCCTGCGAGCAGAGAACCATTTGAGCCATTTGCAGGAAACGTTCGACGTACTGAGACGGTACAACATGAAGCTGAACCCGGAGAAATGCGCATTCGGTGTGGGCTCAGGCAAATTCCTCGGTTTCATGGTCTCGAATTGAGGAATAGAAATCAACCCCGAGAAGATCAAGGCTATCGAGGACATTACCATCATAGATAATGTAAAGGCCGTGCAAAAGCTGACAGGCCGTATAGCCGCTCTGGGGCGATTTATCTCGAGATCCTCCGATAAAAGTCATCGATTTTTCAACCTATTAAAAAAGAAGAACAGCTTCTCGTGGACCCCGTAGTGCCAACGCGCGTTAGAAGAGCTTAAGAGGTACCTGTCTAGCCCACCTTTGCTGCATACACCGAAAACAGGGGAGCAACTGTACCTCTACCTTGCCGTCTCGGAAGTAGCGGTAAGTGGGGTCCTGGTTTGAGAAGAACAAGGTACACAGTTTCCTATTTATTACGTTAACAGAACATTAGGCGAGGCTGAAACTAGATACCCTCATTTAGACAAATTGGCACTCGCTTTATTGAGTGCCTCCAGGAAACTGAAACCCTACTTCCAATGTCATCCCATATGCGTCATAACGACCTACCCACTGAGAAATATAGTGCATAAGCCTGAACTATCCGGCCGATTAGCCAAACGGGCTATCGAAGTAAGCGGGTCCGATCTCGAATATCGACCCCAAACTGCAATTAAATCTCAAGTATTGGCAGATTTCGTTGCCGATTTTGCGCCGTCGGTGATACCCGAGTTCGAAAGAGAACTAATGACCGAATCGGGGACTCCTTCGGGAGTATGGACCCTGTTCACAGACGGTGCCTCGAACGTGAAGGGATCGGGGCTTGGTATCTTGCCAAAGCCCCTAACCGGGAATACAATTCGACAGCCTATCAAGATTGTAAAGCTAACTAACAACGAAGCAGAGTATGAAGCTATGATTGCAGGTTTAGAACTAGCCAAAAGCCTGGGAGCGGAGATAATCGAAGCCAAGTGTAATTCCCTCCTTGTGGTGAATCAAGCTAACAGAACTTTCGAAGTTAGGGAAGGACGAATGCAGAGATATTTAGACAAGCTACAAGTCACGCTGCATAGGTTCAAAGAATGGACCCTGCAACACATACCTCGAGAGCAAAATAGCGAGGCCGATGCCCTCGCCAATTTGGGATCGTCGGTCGAAGATGACGAGATCAAATCCGAGAAAGTTGTGCAGCTCATGAGGTCGGTAGTGGAGGAAGGCCACACCGAAATCAATTCAAAAAGTCTGACCTGGGATTGGAGCAATAAGTACATAGAGTACCTCAGCTCCGGTAAGCTCCCCTCAGACCCAAAAGAATCGAGGACGTTGCGCACAAAGGCGGCTCGGTTCTGTTTATCCGATGACGGAACCTTATTTAGAAGGACATTCGGTGGCCCCCTCGCAATATGTCTGGGACCAGGTGACATCGAATATATTTTAAGGGAAATACACGAAGGCACGTGTGGGAATCATTCCGGCGTCGAATCCATGGTCCGAAAAATAATCTGAGCCAGTTATTATTGGATTGATATGGAAAAAGACGCAAAGGAGTTCGTTAGCAAGTGTAACGAGTGCCAAAGAAACGCACCGATGATCCATCAGGCAGGGGAGACGTTGCATTCGGTTTTGTCGCTGTGGCCGTTCATGAAATGGGGAATGAACATCGTCGGCCCTCTCCCCTCCGCTCAATTCATTCTTTTTATGACTGGCTATTTCTCTAAATGGGTTAAAGCGCAGGCATACGAGAAGGTTAGGGAAAAGAAAGTGATCGATTTCATTTGGGATCACATCGTATGTCGATTTGGGATGCCATCAGAGATCGTGTGCAATAATGGGAAGCAATTCATCGGCAGCAAAGCGATGAAGTTCTTCGAAGATAACAAGATCAAAAGGATCCTATCGATGCCCTATCACCCCAGCGGCAATGGACAAGCTGAATCGACCAACAAAACCATACTTCGAAATCTCAGAAAGAGGTTAACTGACGCGAAGGGGAAATGGAAAGAAATATTGCCCGAAGTCTTATGGGCATATCGCACAACCGAAAAAACCAGCAGTGGAGCCACCCCTTTCTCCCTAGTGTACGGTGCTGAAGCTTTGATACCGGTCGAAGTAGGCGAACCGAGTATCAGGTTCCTCTATGCAACCGAGGAATCGAATCGCGAGGCTATGAATACCAATTTGGAACTATTGGATGAAAGAAGGGAAGCAGCCCTTGTTCGATTGGCCGCACAAAAGCAAAAGATTGAAAGGTACTATAGCAGGAGAACCCATCTTCGGCATATCAACATCGGAGACCTAGTGCTCAGAAAAATCACACCCAATACTCGAGACCCAAATGAAGGGAAGTTAGGGCCGAACTGGGAAGGGCCTTACTCCATCATAAAGATCACCGGAAAGGGATCATACAAGCTTGGAATAATGGACGGCAAGCAGCTGCCGAAATTGGAACATAAACCACTTGAAACGATACTATTGTTGAGGTATGATATTTCATTCTTCGTTTGTTTGTTTTATGTTACTAACACTTGAAGGTATCAAGTAAAGTAACCTCGAACCGAAGAACATAGGACATTAGGACTTAAAGCACGCGTTACACTCTTTTTCCCTTCGACCGGTTTTGTCCCAAATTGGGTTTTACGGCAAGGGTTTTAATGAGGCAACCAGAAAATGTGCTAACTTAGATTTGAAGACCGGTCGCATATCGAAGACAACAATGTTCGGTGCTAAACTTCGATCGACCTTAAATATCAGAAGACTGCTTAGCTACTTCAATTCGGGGGAACTTCTCATAGATCATTAGGAATCGATGTAAGGGTCAAACGGTCAAAAGAACCGTACCCAAATAAATTGATCTGTCCCCTAAGAAAATTGTAAAAGCACTTGAATGCTAATAAAAGTTCTTTTGCACCGATATCCTGTCTCCGAGCCCAAGGGCTATTTCGATTTTCGTTGTTCGATCAAACTAACATTGCTCAGAGTTTCATCCAAAAATCAAATTTAATCGAAGGGGAGTAAGACCTGTTAAGGAAAACCCCGATTTCTTAAAAGGCCAAGGCCATACTGAGTAGATGAAACTCAAAAGGGGAATAAGACCTACTAAGGCAAACCCCGATTTCTTAAAAGGCTAAGGCCGTATCGAGTTAATGAAACTCAAAAGGGGAATAAAACCTACTAAGGCAAACCCCGATTTCTTAAAAGGCTAAGGCCGTATCGAGTTAATGAAACTTGAAGGGGAGTAAAACATGTTAAGGCAAACCCCGATTTCTTAAAAGGCTAAGGCCGTATCGAGTTAATGAAACTCGAAGGGGAGTAAGACCTATTGAGGCAAACCCCAGACCTTTTCGAGGCTAAGGCCCTACTAAATCGATCGAAGAGAGGGAAAGTCTACTAAGGCATATCCTAAAATTGGCTAAGTCTAAACTAAGCCTGAAGAACAGAAAATTCACCAAGTTGAACTATCGGTTCTAGTGCAGGGAATCGAAATAAATCAGCAAGGAATGGAAAGAAAAGAAGACTTTTATATATATATATGAACAAAGTATGTTACAGAATTGGGGACTTTATTACAAAAAATAAATAAATAAATATATATATATATGTATATGTATATACACACACACACACACACACACACACAAAAGAGGCGTTTATTCAGAATTCTCGGAGTCTTCTTCTTCTTCTTCTTCTAGGAAGGCTTATTTTCTGGCTTCGGCTTCGATCCTTTTGGTATCGTCGATCTCGGTTGATAAGTCGAAGCCTCGAGCTTTTAATTCCTCAAGGACAGATAGGTGGGTTTGACACTTGGTAATTCGACCAAAATCTTCGATTGATCTTGAGCAGCCTCGGCATCGGCCCTGTATTGAGCCACTAACTCATCGGCCTCGGCCTTGGATGCAGCAACCTCTGATTCCACCGTTTGCAGCTCGTTGACCAAAACTTCACGATCCGAAGTGAGCGCATCGACTTGGGATTGAAGCACATCGGTGCTCTTAGTCAGAGCCCCAATTTTTTCTTTTGCCTCCGATAATTGATTTTCTGATGAAACCATTTGAGCTTGGAGGGCCTCCTTTTCCGAAGTCAGCAGATCAGTCCTGGTTCTCCACTCATTGATTTCTGCTTTGGCCTCACTTGCCTCAGATCGGAATCGGTTTATTTGGTTGAGCTGCTGCCCCATCTAATCGATTAAGCCAGAATTTTCTCTATGCACAAAGTCTAGTTCGGCCCGAAGGGTCGACATCTCCTCTTTGAGCCGCTCACGACGCGCCGATTCTTCCCGCTGTCGAAGAAAAGCCTCATGATGAAGCACCGAAGCCTACAAGTACAAGAGAAAATATGACAGTTAGTCGAAGTTTGAAATGCAAAGTGGTGATCACCAGGTAAGGCTTATCAGAAACTTACCTTATTTAATGCTTGTTGAGCCTCGTTGAACAAGCAGGGTACATCCACCTCGTCCATCGCGGCCTGATCTTCTTCGGTTACCAAACACCAAAGATAACTAGCCACGTCCACAGGCGCAGAAAGGGCCCTAGCATCTTCGGGAATGGCAAACCTTATTATTCGCTTTCGATCAGGATCTGAACTCGGAGCAGGAAATCTATCGACTAGCTTTGGACCGAAAGATGCCTTGCTCGTTCCGGTGGAGGGGCTCTTCCTCGGTACTTCTATATTCTCGAGCCCAAAAGTATCCGCCAATTCCACGCCGTCGAAGAAACCTTGGAAAGGGCCTTCCGGTATATTGCTTTTGCTCGGGGAGTGTCCTTTTGCGGCTCGGGCCTCGTTAAAGGTTGACTCCGAGAAAGAAGGGGAGTCCATTGTTTCTATAGGGACCGAGATTCCCTGCGTCGCCTCTCTCGCATCGGCGGAAGCCCCAGTTCTCGCCCCCATTTCGGGGCCCTCGACTTGATGAAGATGTGCTTCATCGTCCCTTCGCTCGGGGACTGCCCGAGATGGCTCGCTGCCCAAAAATTCGAGGTCTTCGTCTTCCTCGAACTTGTCTATCAATTGAAAAGTTGAGTCTGAGATCTTGGGCTTACGAGCTATCCTTTTCCTTGGCCTCTTCCTCTCGAGCCCAGAAGAACTGGGGGACTTCTTTCCTCTTTTTCTCCTGCTCTGAGGCAGGGGGATGGCAGGGAAACTCACTATTAGGGGATGCTGGCCTCAATTCAACATCCTTTGATAGACCTGCGAATGAAGAATGAAGCAAATTATAAATCAACAACATTATCGATGTCATAAGGCACAGAATTGAAACGTTATCGGTCTCACCATGATTTTTGGCCTCCTATCGGCCCTTCGATATCTCGCGCCAGGCGCGCTCCGAATAGGTCCTTTGAGACACCACTTTCTCGACCCATTCTTTCAAGTGCATAATCGCAGCCGGCGTTCGAGAAACAGCTACACCATGTGAAATTGGTTAGTGAGATAACAAAGGAAAAACATCGAACAAATTGAAATAGGAGGATAACACTTACGGTTCATGTTCCATTTCTCAGGGAACGACATGTCTTAGGCGGGAATCAGGTCCGATGTCTTTATCCGAACAAATCGGCTTATCCAACCTCGATCCCTATCCTCGTCGATGCTCGAGAAGGGGGCTTTGCTTGCCCGGCGAGCAAGTTTTATTAATCCCCCTCGGAAGATTCGGGGACTGTATAGCCGCAGGAGATGATCGAGGGTGAAAGGGTGCCCGTTGATCTTACTTACAAAATTGCGGAAGAGAATGACTATTCTCCAAACAGAGGGGTGAATCTGACCTAGCGTTACATCATACCTTTTGCAAAAGGCGACGATGATGGGGTCCAAAGGGCCCAACGTGAAGGAATAAGTGTAAACACTCAAGTAGCTCTCCACGTGGGTGGTGATCGCCTCTTCCGGTGCGGGAATCACCACGCATTTATCAGCCCAGTTACAATCTTCCTTCACCCTGTCGATGATTTTGTTTGTAATCGAACAAATGTATCTAGTGACTGGTTTGCCCCGGCCCGGTACAGAAGAAGCCTTCTCTACCTTAAAATCGGTACCGATTGAACACCCAGTCGGTACGAACGCTTTTAAAGGGGGCTCGGTCGTAGTTTCCTCGACAATGACAAGTTCAGGATCCTCGGGGGTTGAGAAGAAGAGGGGGTTTGTTTCTGGGGAACAGATTTGGATTTCTTTGCCATTGTTAATGAAGAGTTGAAGAAGCTAATAGATGCAGGGGTGAGACAAGAATAAAGGGGAGGATCACTTGTGGACAAACTCAGAGAACTTGAAGAAGATAATGTTCAAATAACGCAAACTTTTGGAACTGAAGATAAAGAAGGCTATTTATACCCTCTTAAAGGTGGCGGTTCGTGTCCCAAAACGAGGAAGCATTAATTAGCATTTGCAGGCGTTGCAGAGGCTTGTCCTTAGTTGGTCTATGAAAAGACGTTTTCGATACTTACCACGTGCATCACAATGCCACCGTCATTTATCAATGTGATGTTTTGTTTCTTTTGATGTGACGCCCCGAATTCCGTGTCACGCGCGCCATGAGTATGTCTTCATTTGACCTAATCAAAAAATGGCGGCTCATATCGTTTTTTATCATTACTCTTCAAAAAACGAGGGGACTATCTGTATGGGGTCGAACTCGGATCGCTTGCATAGGGAATATCGGGTTCGAATTTATACGGCTGGTGTCGATTGGAATTACTGCTCGGTAGGCCGAGGTCGAGACATCAAGGAACGAAGGTCGAGACCGGGCGTCATCGAAACGGAACTCGAAGCCATGCTATCCGAGACGAAATCATTGAGGTCGATTAGGGTAAAATGTCTTAGGGTAAAATTATCAGATTTGCGTAACGGAAGGACCATAAATCCCTTGATACGTAAATATCTCGGCGGGAATTACGGCGGAAATCAGCAAAGACGTTGAAATCAGCAATTCAATGGATATTTTACCTTGTAGATAGATTTTTACCTTGTATAAGAACTATTCCCCTCCCTATATAAAGGAGCAGTGTGATTGTAAAAAGGATCATCAGAAAAACAACGATCAAAATACAAAAGATACAGTCTGCTCTAATTATTTTCTTTATCCATTTGCTTCATATTTGTCTATCTTAGAGAATTCTATCAAGGTCAAGCTATTCTAAATTTGTGGTTTGCATTCTCTCTCAATTTACTTACTGAATTTAGTCTTTATTTTTATTTATCCTTTATTTGTATCAAACCAAATCACGTGTCCCTAAAATCACGTACAAATTTAATTGTTATCTAAAGCCAAGGATAAACATGTACCTCAACCTTTAAACCTTAGAATTGCGACCCAAAGATTTAATAGGGCCAAGAACAACTATGTTGTTTTATCTGTTACTCTGTTGAAAACAATGGAAGAGAAAAGCTGACAGAAAAGAAAAAAACAAAAAACAAAAGGTTTTGAGCTTTTATATTCTGTTGTTTTGAGTTGGATGAAAGGAGGAAAATGAGAAGTAGCAGATAAATTGATAATCATACAGAGCCAAAAATTAAGATTTATTAAATTATAATTTGTTTGTTAAATTATAATTTGTTTATATTTAATTATTTTACTCTTAAGGGATTAAAAACACATTTTGCAATGTTTGAGTTTTACAAAATCCAATTATCTACTCTAAGGCCGGCTACTGGTCCGGTCCGGTCACGGACCGGATTTTTTTTCCGGTCCGGTCCGGTCCGGTACCATTACTGCGCCCAAAACCGGACCTAACCGGTCCCAATCGGTCCGGCCTTACCGGCTAAAAACCATTGGACCGGCTCGTGACCGGTACCGGTGGCCGGCCTACCGGTCCGATCCGGTCCGATCTGGTCCGGTCTCCGGTTTATTCTATTTTTTTTGATTTTTTTTTTTAATAATTAGTTAATTACCATTTGACTCATTTATTTAACTTTATAAATAATTGAAAATTATGTTTCAAATCCGAATTTTAGAATTAAAGAAGTTACTATATAATATTCTTATAAGTTTTTGGAAATATAACTTATAATTAGAAATATAACTTATTCAAAGTTAGTAAAATTATAAATTTTTTAGTAGTGTAGTAGAAGGAAATTATAAGTTTTTGAAAATATAACTTATAATTAGAATTAAAGAAGTTACTATATAATGTTCTTACAAAGTTTCAATTAGTTTCAAACTTTATAATATTTGATTCAAATTTCAAACCTTGCAATATATTTAAAGTTAGTAAAATTATAAATTTTGTAGTAGTGTAGTAGAAGGAAATTATAAGTTTTGAAAAATATAATATATAATTAGAATTAAAGAAGTTACTATATAATATTCTTACAAAGTTTCAATTAGTTTCAAACTTTATAATATTTGATTCAAATTTCAAACCTTTAAATATATTCAAAGTTAGTAAAATTATAAAATATAAGAACACAAGACAAGAGTTGTGAAATGAACTTTAAGCAATTTTATTAATATGTAATTTAATGTATAAAATTACATTCTTTTAAACATGCTCGCTAGTTTTTTCAATATAGCTGTAGGCTTTTCCTTTGGAACAGGTTGTTGTTGTTCCGGTTCGTCGTCGTCT
>MCJB01048397.1:187626-302422 GCA_002018475.1 Nicotiana obtusifolia | reverse complement strand
AGGTTATCGGAGTTGGATCGTCATGCAGTTTGGTTAGTTCCCACTGATAGGGAGAGGATTAGGAGGTTCATTGATGGCTTCACATATCAGTTGCGGTTGCTTATGACTCGGGAGAGGGTATCCAGTGCTACTTTTGATGAGGTGGTTGATATTGCTCGACAGATAGAGATGGTCCGTAGTCAGGAGCACGAAGAGAGGGAGGCCAAGACGCCTTGAGGTTCGGGTGGTCCCAGTGTTGTTCATTCTGAGGGACTTTCCGAATTCTGTTCTAGTGGTGCGCGTTTTTCCGGATGTGTTTCCTGCAATTGACTTTGGTATTGACTTAGTGTCAGGCACTCAGCCCATTCCTATTCCTCCGTATCGTATGGAACCAACTAAGTTGAAGGAATTGAAAGAACAACTTCAGGAACTTCTTGATAAGGGGTTCATTAGGCCTAGTGTGTCGCCTTGGGATGCTCTGGTTCTATTTGTGAAGAAAAAGGATGGTACTATATGGATATTCTCGTTTATGGTGTGTCTTGTGAGGTATTTACAGATCATCAGAGTCTCCAGCACTTGTTCAAACAAAAGGATCTAAACTTGAGGCACCGGAGATGGTTGGAGCTGCTAAAGGATTATGACATCACCATTTTTTATCATCCCGGAAAGACCAATGTGGTAGCCGATGCCTTGAGTAGAAAGGCGGTAAGTATGCATAACCTTGCATTCATTCCTGTTGGTGAGAGACCTCTTGCAATTGATGTTCAGGCCTCGACCAACCAGTTCTTGAGATTAGATGTTTCGGAGCCTAGTCAGGTTCTAGCTTGTGTGGTTTCTCGGTCTTCCTTATATGATCGTATTAGATCTTCAGGGAAAGCAGCAGGATTTATGAGTGAGGATGCAGCTCCGGTGTCAATGAAAGCAATAACTCGAGCTGGTTTATCCCATTTGGATGTATAGACCTTGAGTTCTACTTGAGGAACAACTGTGAGGGCATTGATCTCTTCTCGGGCCTCGATCACTGGTTTTGAAATTTGGTACTGATCATTGCCTTGATCTTCATAGATATCGAGAGAGAATATAGTTTCTTCATTGGGTTCATCGTCCACAGAGAATATAGATTCAAGAGACATCTTTACATATCTCTTTTATTTTTCTGACTGCTTCATCCTGTTTTTCTCCCCATGATGTTGCATTTTTCTTGAGCATTTCTGAGCACCAGTATGATGATCCTTATTTGCTTGTCCTTAAAGACATGGTTCAGCACTGTGATGCCAGGGACGTTACTATTGGGGATGATGGGGTGTTGAGGATGCATGGTCAGATTTTTGTGCCTAATATAGATGGGCTACGTNTGTCTTGTGAGGTATTTACAGATCATCAGAGTCTCCAGCACTTGTTCAAACAAAAGGATCTAAACTTGAGGCACCGGAGATGGTTGGAGCTGCTAAAGGATTATGACATCACCATTTTTTATCATCCCGGAAAGACCAATGTGGTAGCCGATGCCTTGAGTAGAAAGGCGGTAAGTATGCATAACCTTGCATTCATTCCTGTTGGTGAGAGACCTCTTGCGATTGATGTTCAGGCCTCGACCAACCAGTTCTTGAGATTAGATGTTTCGGAGCCTAGTCAGGTTCTAGCTTGTGTGGTTTCTCGGTCTTCCTTATATGATCGTATTAGAGAGCACCAGTATGATGATCCTTATTTGCTTGTCCTTAAAGACATGGTTCAGCACTGTGATGCCAGGGACGTTACTATTGGGGATGATGGGGTGTTGAGGATGCATGGTCAGATTTTTGTGCCTAATATAGATGGGCTACGTGAGTTGATTCTTGAAGAGGCCCACAGTTCGCGGTATTCCATTCATCCAAGTGCCGCAAAGGTGTATCAGGACTTGAGACAACATTATTGGTGGAGGAGAAAGAAGGATATAGTGGGATTTGTAGCTCGGTGCCTTAACTGTCAGTAGGTGAAGTATGAGCATTAGAGACCGAGTGGATTGCTTCAGAGGCTAGAGATTCCAGAGTGAAAATCGGAGCGGATCACCACGGATTTTGTAGTTGGGTTCCCACGAACTTCGAGGAAGTTTGATGCTATTTGGTGGTTGTGGATCGGCTGACCAAGTCCGCGCACTTAATTCTAGTTGGGACTACTTATTCTTCAAAGCGGTTGGCTCAGATTTACATCCACAAGATTGTTAGCCTTCACGGTGTGCCAGTGTCCGTCATTTTAGATCGGGGCACACAGTTTACATCATAGTTTTGGAGGGTCGTGCAGCGAGAGTTGGGCATCCAGGTTGAGTTGAGTACAACATTTAACCCTCAAACGGACGGACAGTCCGAGCGCACTATTCAGATATTGGAGGACATGCTAAACGCTTATGTCATTGATTTTGGGGATTCTTGGGATCAGTTTCTGCTGCTCGCAAAGTTTTCCTACATCAACAGCTACCAGTGGAGCATTCAGATGGCTTCGTATGAGGCTCTATATGGGAGACGGTAATGATCTCCGGTGGTTTGGTTCGAGCCGGGGGAGACTAGGCTATTAGGTACTGACTTGGTTCAGGATGCTTTGGACAAGGTTAAATTGATTCAAGATCGACTTCGCACGGCGCAGTACAGACAGAAGAGTTACACTGATAGGAAGGTTTGTGACGTTGCTTTCATGGTTGGGGAGAAGGTACTACTCAAGGTGTCACCGATGAAGGGTGTTATGAGGTTCGGAAAAAGGGACAGTTGAGCCCTCGATATATTGGGCCATTTGAGGTGATTTAGATGATTGGAGAAGTGGCTTATAAGCTTGCCTTGCCACCTAGTTTGTCGAGTGTGCATCCAGTGTTTCATGTTTCTATGCTCCGAAGGTATGTTGGCGATCCGTCTCATATTTTGGATTTCAGTACGGATCAATTGGATGGTGATTTGACATATGAAGTAGAGCCGGTGGCCATTTTGGATCGGCAGGTTCAAAAGTTGAGGTCAAAAGACATAGCTTCTGTGAAGGTGCAGTGGAGAGGTCAGCCAGTTGAGAAGGCTACTTGGGAGACCGAGCTAGAGATGCAGAGCAGTTATCCACGCCTAATTGAGACACCAAATATGTTTCTAGACCCGTTTGAGGAAGAACATTTGTTTAAGAGGGGGAGGATGTAACGACCCGGCCGATTGTTTTGAGAGTTGTAAACCCGTTCCCCTATTTACTACTCATTTTGTACTTTATAACTGCTTTGTGACTTGCCGGGGTAGTTGGTTCGGGTCCGATGAGGTTTCGGAATTAATTGAGACACTTAGTCTCAAGGATCAAAACTTAAGTTGAAAAGGTTGACCGGATGTGGACTTATGAGTAGATGACTCCGGAATGGGGTTTTGATGGTTCTGTTAGCTCCGTTGGGTGATTTCTTTCTTAGGAGCGTGTCCGGATTGTGATTTGGAGGTCTATAGTTGAATTAGGCTTGAAATGGCGAAAGTTGGAAATTTGAAAATTTGACCGAGAGTGGACTTTGTGATTACCGGGCTCGGATTGGAGTTTTAAAGGTTGGAGTTGGTCTGTGGTGTCATTTGTGACATGTGTGCAAAATTTGGGGTCGGACCGCAAAAGCGGTGCCACTGAAGCGGCTAAGCGGCCGCAGAAGCGAGAATGCTGGGCAGATTATTTAAAATGAGGGTTCGTGATTTTGCTTCATTTTAAACATTTCTAGCTCGGGTTTAGGCGATCATGAGAGGAAATTCGAGGGATTTCTTGAGGTAAGTGCCTTATGCTCATTTTTTATCAATAATCTTGTTTCCCCATTGAATTTCCCACCTAGTTTTTGTGTATTTAAGGTAGAATTTGGATGTTTGAGGCTAGGGATTTGGAGAGCTGAATTTGGGGATTTACTTGATGATTTGGTGTCAGATTTTGGTAAATTTGGTATGGTTGGACTCATGGTTGAATGGGCTTTCGGGTTTTGTGACTATTAGGAGATTTCAAGACATGGGCTAGGGGGCCGGCTTTTGAGTCGATTTTTGACTTTTGATTAATGACATGGTATTTTCTTGTGGAATTGATTCCTTTAGCCCATGTTGATTGTATCAAATTGTTTATGGCTAGATTCGGGACGTTCGGAGGCCGATTCGCGAGGCAAGGGCTTGCTAGCGAAGTGATTCTAGTTGCTTGAGGTAAGTATCGCATTTAAACTTGGTTGAGGCACCTGTTGCCTGAATTGTAGTGATAGCCATGTGCTTTTAGGTGCGCACATGCGTGGAGATGATCCCAAGTGCGGGCACCGGAATTGTATATTCATATTTAGGTTGTGCTCAGGGCTCCTTTAAGCCCAGCAATGACTTTTAAACATCGAGCTTCGATATCTAATATGTGGTAACAGTTTATGTGATCTAATTGAGCCATGATGAGTACACTTAGAGGTTTAATCCCTAAACTAACTTGATAAATGTCTTTTATTGAAGAAATTGCCAAAATTGAGCTACGATAGCACACTTTGCACATGCCTATGACATGAGAATCTTATTTCATTTATTATATATCTGTATACTTGATTTATTGTTTTTTTATGATATTTTGGACAGGAGCCGCGACTATGCCAGGCGGATTATGTTATTGACACGTGAGTTGTCCGTGCAGATCTATGTATTGATATTATTGGCACGTGAGTTGTCCGTGCAGATCCATATATTGATATTATTGACACATGAGTCATCTGTGTCGCACGTGAGTTGTCCGTGTTGATTCTATTATTAGCACATGAGTCATCCGTGCAGTGTGTGAAACTCTTTCCTTCTTGATCATTTATCTAATTTACTTGTTTCTTTCCTCTACATGCCATGATACTACTGAGTAGGGTATTTGAAAAAAAAAACCAGTGCACATGTACACACAGTAATCCGCACCACGAAGCCTTATGGACTAGCTTTAGAACTTATACTATGTTAATAAAAAATGGCAGAATTGTACGGACTTACCTAGTGACCTCAACAAATTGAGCTTCTCTTACCTTGCCTTGTTTATTTGTGATACTTATTGAGTTGGTTGTACTCACACTATATCTTGCACCTAGTGCAGATTCAGGAATTTCCGGGCACGGCGATTGTTGATCGTGGAGTCTACCTGTTCGAGATTATCGAAGTAGCTGCTTAGCGTCCGCAGACCTTGATCTTCCTTTCTCTATCTTTCAGTTTTATGTATTTTTGACTTACTTTCCATACAATGTACCAGACTACGTTGTTATATGTATAGTTGCTCATGTACTCTGTGATACCTAGATCCTCTGGGAGGATTCTTGTATTAATTTTGAGGTTCATATCTAGTATTTGTGAAATTCTTAAATTATTTAAACTTACTTTCGTATATTCGTGTTTTAAAAGTGTTACTAAGTATGACGTGTTGGCTTACCTAGTACTATGATAGGCACCATCACGACATGTCGAGTTTTGGGTCGTGACACTTTACAAAGTCAGCAATGTCATAAAAAAGATTAAAGACAAGAAAATGCTATACCAAATAGGTATAACTTAGCCATGTTACTGAGAGTTCCATCTAAACATGCAGCTATGTTTAGCTTAACAACAGCTACCATCCAGCTACAACAAACACAACTATGACCTATTTTTGTAAAAGACAATTTGACAACAACAGAATATAGGAAGATGGGTTACTAATGTTCATGAGAGTTCACCTCACAAGACTTCTTTCATATAGATGTAACCAACAGTTAGATATGAACATAATAATGTCATGGTGACAACCCAGAAGTTGCTGTTAGAGTTAACAGATACAGATATAGAGAAGGAGAGCACTAAAACACTTAAACTTTTCATGCTTCAGTTAAGTAGTGAAGGATTAACTATGAACTTTCAAGTTTTGTCCTAATTAGGATTATCAAACAATAATCTCGACCACAAGAATGCAGGAAAACATCATATAGAGATAAAGATCTCTACAGAATCATTAATAGAAAATCTAGAACCTAGGCATACATGAGAGGTCATTTAAAGAATATTAAGGAGATTTAATCATGGTGGCTATCAGAAAGTCATCAAGGTCACATACAGTTTAATCAACACTATTTAAGGATACTTAAGAGCATAACAAATAATCACAAGTGAACAACACCTCATCACGAACTGAAATTAACATTTCTATACTAATGACAAACATTATAAGCTAATACAATTAATAGAAAGCAACATCATGTTCATAGTATTCAAGTAAAAAAATTTAAAAGAGAAGAGGGTGAAGGTGTACTGACCTTCTCTAGGGCAGCAGACCAAATAAAGATTTCTCTTAATTGCTTAAGACCCAAGATTTATGAAATCAATAAGAAACCCTAGATTTATGAAATCCTAGAATTACTTTTGCATTTTTTAGCTCTTAGATGGTTGTTGGTCGTGTCAGGTGAGAACATTAAAACCCCTATTTATAGTGTCATTTAAGGCTCTAGGGTTTTAATAGATTTAAATTGTGAGTGGAAAGTGACGAATGGTGGATGATGTGAGCACGATTGAGTTAAATCGAAAAGGAACAGAGGGGAAAAACAGTGTCAAGTTTACCTGAGCACGAGGAGGTCGACCGTTGAATCCTTTAGACCAGTGGTTAAACCCTAATATCCAGAGGTCACTGCGTTTGACATTTGGACATCAAATACATATGATGAACCTTGAGAAAGACTCCATGCATGCTCTGATTTGATAACTCATGAGAGAAATCAGATGATTTGAAGGTTTTCCCTTTCGAGCTTAGGGTTTCAAATTAGGAATTCTGATTTGTAACAATGGAATTGGAATTTTCAGGCAAGATTCGCGGTGTAGTAGGAACAGAAGGGATGATTTAGAGTGATTTCGAGTGACCTTGCACAAATTTGTGCAAGGTTCTGGAGATTGATGGGCTGATAGAGATTTGAAAAAAGAGAGAGGAAATGAAAAGAGAGACGGCAAGGGAGGTGGGAAAATGATTAGGGTTTAGGGGTCATCTCTGAGTTAAAAATCAAAAATGGAATGGGAGTCGTTGGATCTCTAGATCAACGGCTCCGATTGTTTTGATTATTAAGAGTTTAGAAATGATTTAATCGGAAAATATCAATGATCGTTGGATCTCTTTGATCGGACGGTTGAAATTAAATCTCCAGGTGCTTAAATTTAAAGAGGAAATAGAATTAGAACGTGGGACCATTGATTTAAGAAATGGACGGCCCAGATGATTTGTGTTTGTTTTGTGAGTGTGCGATGCGGGTGATGTGGCAGATTATAATTGGTTAAAAAGTGATGGCAAGGATTGCCAATAGGGATTGAGGGGTTGTTTGGGTTGGGTATTTTCGGACTGGGCTTGACCATTTGGGCTGAAATGGCTTAAATAATAGCCACTTTGTAGTTAGTTGAGAACTACAATTGTAGCCTTTAGCCTCTTTTGATCCCTTTTGAAATATATTTAAATAAACTTAACTAATTTCCAATGAAATGTAGTAAAATCGTAGTCATCAAATATACTACTAATTATTGCAATTATTTATAAAATACTTTATCTCCTAATTATGACACTAACTCGAATTATTAACATAGTGACCTATTTAATTAAAATTAAGAAATGAATCATTTAATTAATTATAAACCTTACACAGTGCATTTTACTTTAATAATCTAAACAATAATAAGAGTATTTATAACTACATAATACTGATGTCAGGTGGTTATTTTCGAAAATAATAATTAATTAATTTGTAGAAACAGGTATTGATTACTAGAAAATACTTTCAAAATATTCATTAAAATTATTAAGTATAAATAAATTAATTTTAAAAGGGAGGGTCAAAATTGGGCGTCAACAGCTGCCCCTCTTTGACCGGAGACGAGGAATTTTGGGGCAAAGAAATTGAACCAAAGCCAATTTTGTCCCAGTTTTAGGCATGCATTGCAGGAGTGGCATGAAGATTATGAGTTGCAGGATTTAGTTAAGGAAGATTCTGGAAAGATTTTTGGAAGCATTTTGGAGAGATTAGGGTCGAATTCTTGCTTGCATACCTCGGGCTTAACGAGGATCAGGCCTCATATAGTTCTGGAGTGAAGATTTCTAAGGAAGTGGCATTGTAGGAATATCCCCAGTATCATATTATGATGATACGGCGAGACGGAGGATTGGGCACTCATGATAGCTTGAATTTTGTAGCTAGATTTGAAGGATTTGAAAATTTTGAGTTTCACTGGTCGTTTTGTGTTTGAACTTGAATCCTTGGCCCGCTAATGGGTTTGCTGTCCCTCATAGCGTTGTAGTTTGGTTTGCTACTTAGAAAAGTTCCACGATGAGGTATTTGTTCCTGCAAAATAAATGAAATACACGCATACCAATATATTATAATGCATAATATATTTAGATACGATATAAATGATATAGGAATGATGATGTTTGGCTGCCGGTGAGCTGCTATTTAGGACCGGGATGATGGGATACTTAATCTTGACTCGATATGTTAGCCGGGCTGTGTACCGTTCCGTAGCTGTCCGAGTATTTGAAAATTATCTCCGCTTGTTGGGAGAGCTTGATTTGTATAGTGCATCTCCGCTTGTTGGGAGAGCTTGATTTGTAAAGTGCGTCTCTCCTTGTTGGGAGAGCTCAGCACTGAAATGTAAACTAATCTCTGCTTGGGAGTGATTGATTAAAACCATAGTCATGCTTGAAGCTGTATGAGAAAAACGTCAAAACATTCAAAGTAATAGCTAATGAGAATAATAGCATGCCCAAGAGATACTCTTCACTGCAATGCTAAGTTGCAGCCACCGATTGGCAAAACGTTGGTGACGAGGTTTGCGACTGTCTATTATGGCATCCGTTGCGACGGAGCAATGATGCAAATTGCTTTGTTGGCGAAGTTTGAAGTTTGCTATATACAAGGCTTCGCTTGGCGAAGCCGAGGTCAATTTATACAGGGCGCTCCGATTGATTGAGCTGACGTTTTTCTATATACAGGACTTCAGTTGATGAAGTTGATGGCTCATTTGTACTGGGTTCTCCAATTAGTTGAGCGGGCGGTTTGCTAGATATAGGCTCCCATTTATGAAGCCAACGGTCCATTTTGTACAAGATGCTACGATTGTTTGAGCAGGCAGTTTGCTATGTACAAGTTTTTCCGTATTAGCTGTCTGACTACGAGGTACCTGTAAAGGATTCAAAGGTTAACCTTAGTTATACCAGAAAAATTCAAGTAAATGAGAAAGAGATAATATTAAGTAAGTGGAATTAGGCCAAAACGTAGTTCAATTACAAATGACGATTGAATCCGATGAGGATTGCCTACGTATTCCTTTCTGAGGAAATCAAGTCGGCGTAGTTCCTGAGCAACATACAAAACTGATATTTGGTTTTCTATTACAAGAGAAAGGAGGGAGATAAACCGAACCCTACGTGGGTTGCCCACGTGTCCCTCCATGGCAAGTCAGGTTGAACGTAGTTCTGCTACAGCAAAACCTAACTCTATTTGTCTTCCGACATAGTATCTCTTGATTACGTCTGAGTTGATGGGCTTCGTGTTGATTCGTTCATCCATTTCTGCCAAGATTAGAGCTCCACCCGACAGTGCTCAGTAAACCACGTAAGGACCTCGCCAGTTTGGTGCGAACTTTCCTTTGGCTTCTTCTTGGTGGGGAAAGATTTTCTTCAAAACCAACTGCCCCGACGAGAACTGGTAAGGCTTAACTCTCTTGTTAAAAGTGCTGGCCATCCTGTTCTGATATAGCTAACCATGGCATACTGCGTCATTTATTTTCTCATCAATGAGCATGAGTTGCTCTTGTTTGACCCGCATCTATTCTGCGTCGTCCAATTTTGCTTCTTGAATGACCCGTAAAGATGGTATTTCAACCTGTGTGGGTATCACAGCTTCAGTACCATATACCAACATGTATAGCCTTGCCCCAGTGGATGTTCTCATGGTGGTTCGGCAACCCAGTAAAGCGAAAGACAATTTCTCGTGCCATTGTTTGTGATTGTCCACTACCTTCCATAGAATTCTCTTGATATTCTTGTTGGCTACCTCAACTGCCCCATTCATTTGTGGTCTGTAGGCTGTGGAATTACGGTGGACGATTCTGAACTTCTCGCAGATTTTTCTCATGAGGTCGGTGTTGAGGTTAGCGGTATTGTCAGTGATGATAGACTCCGGTATTCTGAATCTTCAGACGATGTTGTTCCAGATGAAATCCACCACTACCTTCTTTCTTATGGCCTTGTAAGTAGATGCCTCGACCTATTTGGTGAAATGGTCGATAGCTACCAAGATGAAGCGATGTCCATTTGATGCGGCAAACTCTATAGGTCCAATCACGTCCATGCCCTAAGTGGCAAACGGCCAGGGTGAACCCATTAAATTTAACTCATTTAGCAGAAACCAAATGAAATCATCGTGAATCTGGCACTGGTGACACTTCTGTACGTAATGGATTCTGTCGCTTTCCATAGTCATCCAAAAATATCAAGCTCTCAAGATCTTCTTGGCTTATATGAACCCATTCATGTGGGATTCACACGTTCCTGCATGTATCTCCTCACATAGTCTGGTTGCCTAAGCAGCATCTACACATCTCAACAAACCTAAATCTAGGGTCCTCCTGTACAAGATTTCCCCTTTGAGGAAGAAGTGTTTTGCTAGCCTTCTGAGAGATAGCTTTTGACAATTAGTAGCATTCTCCGGGTATTCTCTGGTTGCAAGGAAATTCCAGATGTCGTGATACCATGGTTTACCATTTGGTTCTTCATCTACATGGAAGCAATAGGCATGTTGATCCCTGATCTCTACTTCGATAGGGTCGATGTAGTTTTTGTCTGGATGCTGAATCATATATGATAAGATTGCAAAGGCGTCGAAGAACACGTTCCGAATCCTAGGGACGTGCTTGAACTCAATCTTCATGAACTTCTTGCATAGCTCTTTCACGCAGTGCAGGTACGGAAGTATCTTGACATTCTTGGTGGACCATTCCCCTTGGACTTGGTGTATCAATATATCGGAATCCCCTATGACTAAAAGTTCTTTGACGTTCATGTCGATTTCTATTTTAATCCCAAGGATGCATGCTTCATATTTAACCATATTATTGGTACAAGGGAACCTTATCTTTACTAATGTTGGATAGTGCTGTCCAAATTCCGAAATCAGGACTGCCCCAATTCCGACTCCTTTGAAGTTCGCTGCTCTGTCGAAAAACATTCTCCATCTAGGGTACGATTCTGCAATATCTTCCCAGCAAATAACACTTCTTATCAGGAAAATATGTAGTGAGTGGCTCGTAATCTCCATCCACCTTCTCTGCGAGGTGGTCGGCTAAAGATTTTCCCTTGATAGCCTTCTGGGTTATGTACACAATGTCAAATTCGCTGAGGAGAATTTGCCATTTAGCTAGCTTTCCGGTAGGCATCGGCTTCTGAAAGATGTACTTGAGCGGGTCGAGCCGGGATATCAGATGCATAGTGTATGCTGACATATAATGCCTTAGTTTCTGGGCAATCCAAGTCAGAGCGCAGCAATTGCATTCTATCAAAGTATATTTGGCCTCGCATAGCGTGAAATTCTTACGTAAGTAGGAGATGGCCTGCTCTTTTCTCCCAGTTTCGTCATGTTGTCCCACAACACAGCTGAAGGCATTATCCGTGTTGATTTGACAAATATTATTTGATTCTATCGAAGGCTTTCTGTCCATTTTGTGGCACCATCCTTTTTCAGCAAATTAAAAATAGGCTCACAGATTACCGTGGACTGGGCTATGAAGCGATTGATGTAAGTCAATCTACCCAGGAAACTCATAACATATTTCTTGCTCTTTGGTGGTGGCAATTTCTGGATGGCCTTGATTTCTTATGGGTCCAGCTCTATTCCCTTACTGGTTACGATGAATCCTAACAGTTTTCCGACAGGGACTCCAAACACGCATTTTGCCAGGTTCAACTTCAAACTGTACCTTCGCAGGTGTTCGAAAAATTTCCTCAAATCGTCCACGTGCTCTGAACTCTTTCGAGATTTTATGATGATGTCATCCTCATACACTTCAATCTCCTTATGAATCATGTCGTGAAAAAGGGTCGTCATGGCCCTTATATAGGTGGCACCAGTGTTCTTGAGACCGAACGGCATAACTCTATTACAGTAGATCTCCCAAAGTGTGGTGAAGGATGTCTTTTCTGCATCTTCATCATGCATCAAGATTTGGTGATACCTAGCGAAACAATGCACAAAAGACTGCAATTCATGCTTCGCACAAGTTGTCAATTAGGATGTGGATATTTGGTAAGGAAAAATCGTCCTTTGGACTAGCTTTGTTGAGATCTAGGTAATCCACACATATTATGATCTTTCCATCTTTCTTGGGTACTGGGACGATTTTGCCAACCAGCTTGGATAGTTAGTGACCCTTACCACATTTGCCTCTATTTGCTTGGTCACTTCTTCCTTTATCCTCAGATTTAAATCAGGTTTGAATTTCCTGGGTTTTTGCTTAACCGACGGTCTAGTAGGATTGGTGGGTAGTCGGTGCGAGACAATGTCAGTGCTTAATCCAGGCATGTCATCATATGACTATGCGAACATATCAACGTACTGCAGGAGGAGCTCAACCAGTTTTTCCTTCTGCTCAGCTTCCAGGTGAATGCTGATTCTAGTTTCTTTTACGTCTTCTTCACTTCCAAGATTGACCACTTCCGTTTCTTTGAGGCTGGACTTTTTCTGACTCTCCAACTGTTCAATCTCTTTCGTGAGATTGTCTTACATCGTACTCTTTGTAATCTGGGTCGTTGCGCTCGACGGTTTCGTCACATGTCACAATCGCAAAATGCGGGATTTTAGCATTTTGATTACTGAAAGGAAAAGCTAAGTATAAATAAAGCGGTAAATAAGGTTGCAATATTTGGAAAATGATTCTTTTTATTTCATCAAAAGAGGAATGTCTTAAGCGTTCAAAGAGGAAAATGACAAAAAGGTACAGACACGGTACATGCCTCAATTAACCGTGCGCTTTTCAAAAGAAAACATTTACAGTTCCATACTAAATAGACTCCCGGCAAACCAAAGATGGACTGGCGGTCCAATTCCGTAGCTCTTCCCTTGTTTCAGCATCCCTGATAGTCGGTGTCTTAATGTCAGTCCCTGCACAACATTCTTCAATCATATTCACGAACAGCTTTACCATCCCGTCGATGATATCATCTTCTGGTACTGAACTCTGACCCAGACTAAAAACATGATCTGGCACGAAAACCTTTTTTGCCGGAGCTAACTGTACGAGCTTTCCCCTCCGGAGGCTGATACCCTACGTCGGCTCTTCCTTTCTGCCCGTTAGGTTCAATTGGCTCTGTGACTCCATCCGACCTGGCTCTCAATCTTGTTCCTAGCCTGTATCCATATTTCATCATCTCCCTCATAACCATCTTGGATCTATATGGCGACTGCATTCCCAAGTTTTGTTCAGTCTCTTCCAGTTTGGTAGTCTGTATGATTTCTATTGCATGGATAGCAACTCCGTTTAGCCCTTCGATGAGTGGAACAGCATGCTCCAAATAAGCAGATTGACCCACTCATCGTGGACCATGATCTCCTAAATTCCCACTCAAATTTCAAGTATTGGTGTAAAGTGGATGGGACGGCCCCTGCCATATGTATCCACGTCCTTCCCATCAGCAAGATATAGGAACAGGAAATGTCCATTACTTGAAACAATATGGGAAATTCGACTAGCCTGATCTGCAAGGCCAAATAAATTTCTCCAATAACATCCTTTTGCAAACCATCAAAGACCCTCACCCTCACGTGGCTTTCCTTGACTTCCCTCAAATGAAGTCCTAACTCCAGTAGGGTGGAGAGCAGACAAATTGACTCCTAACCCTCCATCGACCAACACTTGGGACACCACTTTGTCCCCACATTTGACAGTGATCTGAAGAGCTTGTTGTGACTTGCGCCCTTTGCAGGAAGTTCGTCTCTTCTTAAAGTGATCATATTTTCTTCGAACATTTTTCCAATTGTTGCAGCCAACGCCTCACTGGTGGTGTTACTCAGTACACTTACACCACTTAGTAATTCAATAGGGTGTCCTTATGACTATCGAAGCTCTAACATATCCATGATTGATATATGTGTTGGGGTTTTCTTCAGTTGCTCCTCCAAAGAATACTCTTTGTTTGAAATTCTCTTCCAAAACTCGACGGCTTCTAGGTCTATTATGTTCCTTCATTGACTTTACTCTCTTCCCAAGTTCCCTCGATTGACATCTTCAGGAGCAAAGCAGACCTAGTCATACCATGGGTTGCGGCAGAGTGTCATTTTATCCTTTCCCTTTTGCGGTACGTCCATAGGACAGTTTTGTATTCCCAGCTTTCTTTGTCTGCTATAGCAACGGCAGGTTGTCGATGATAAGTCTGAATAGTCACTGTAGGCCTCACTTGTATTGTAATCATTGGAGCCCTTATAGGAGGGATCCTAGCGGCTTCTGCATTTTCTATAGTGACAATCGGTCCCTTTAGGTCATACTCTTTGTCCAATGTGATCATGTTAACTCCCTAGTTTCGATGATTTGGCAGCGGATTGCGATTCACGTTGGGTGGCGCCGGAGTGCATTGGCTGGCTCAACTTTTGATCAGTGTTTCGATCTTATTTTTTAGCTTAAAACAATCTTTGGTATCATGCCCAGGTACATTGTAGTTGCATCAAAATACTTGGAGGGGTATTTAGGAACCCTTCCTTTAACTCGATGTGTTAATCCTGCTCTTCTCAATCTCTCAAAAAATTGGGCTAGAGTCTCAACAATCGGGGTATAATTTCTAGGACCCCTCACTTCAAAGTTGGGACGAGGGCGTGGTGCATAAACGGGTCAGTTTTGATGAGTAGTGGTTTGGACATGAGCAAATGGTCGTTGTGGGTTCAGGTTGTTATTGGATGGAGGAGGGTTGTATTGTGGTTGAGGGTGATAATATGGCTGGGTGTTATAGACTGGAGTGTAAGTGGGTGGTGGTGAATGATTGTTAGGGAAATAGGAGGTGTTTCCGTGATGTGGGTTGGGTTGGTAGTAAGGGACGACTGCTGAGACCTCCTCTTTCTTCTTTTTTCTACTATCGATTAACCCTGATTAGATGGCCTTGCTGGCCACTTGCATTCCTACCATGGATTGTACTCTACCGGATTTTATACCCTTTCCTAAGAAATCTCCCATCTTGATCAGCTCGGGGAATTTCTATCCCATCATTCCTATCATCTTTTCAAAGTATATCCCTTCCTGGGCTCTGATGAAATACTTGATTAATTCACTGTTGTCCAACGGAGGTTGCACCCTGGCAACCTCTGACCTCCACCGACGTGCATATTCTTGGAATGACCTAATGGTTTTGTCTACAGGTTCACCAGTGTGAACCTATCGGGAGTGATCTCTGTGTTGAATCGAAAGTGATTCATGAAGTCCTCCGCCATATCTTGCCAAGTTCTCCAATTTCGCGGATCCTGTCGAGTATATCAGATGAGTGCTTCTCCCGTCAGACTCCTTATAAATAACTTCATCCTTAGCTTTCATTCCTCTCCACTCCGACCAACTTGTCACAATATGCCCTCAAATGTGCGTGGGGATCACTTGTCCCATCGAAGATATCGAACTTTGGAGGTTTATAACCTACTGCATATCCACATCCAAATGAATACACAGATCCTTGTATTCACTTCCTCGGGCAACTTGGAGGTTCTTCATTTGCTTCCTCAGGATTTGCAACTGCTCAAATACTGACTCATCTTCCTTGCACCTAGCTTCCCTTTCCATTTTGGCGTGTTGGTCAATCTCATAACCCTGACCGTGACAGGCGCTTTAAAGGTAGTTTCAGAGATGGCATATACAGGGGGAACATACCGCTCATGGACGACGGCCTGTGCCACAGGTATGTGCTGGTTAGTGATAAAAGTAACTCCATCACGAGGAGGGGTGTGAGTTGCATCTGAACATACTGTGGGATGTTAGGAGTGTGGATAGGGGGATTTAGTGCGTTTTTGTGGGGGTTATTGGAGGTATGACTTGAGTGGTTGTAAATGAAGTTGGGGTGTTGTTGTTTTGGCATGATTTGGAAGGAAAGTGGTCAGGGATTGAATCCAAAGAAGGGAATCGAGGTGGTTGGGGAAGCATTGTCATGGCCAGGTGCGCTAGTTCCCTGATTTGTTGTACTTCCTCCCTTAGAAACTCCATTTCCTGGGCCATCCTGGCCATGTGTTCATCATTCCTGGCATCGTCCTTTTTCCCCGATCACCCCGGGCTATCAACTATAACAAGAGCATGTTCAATCGAGTTTTTGTGGCTGCCATCTTTCACTTTGATCTTAGATTGTACGGTGGTTCCGCCAGTTTCGGTCGACACAAACCAACTTCTTTTCTTTTCGGGGGTAATAATAAAGCAAAAGAAAAAATAAGAAGAAAGAAAAAGGAAAAAGAGTCAGTTTCTTCATTTATACAAGCAGGAAATCACATAGAGCAATTAATTTGTGTATTAAGGCTAGCGTGTTTCCTAGAATTCGTGGGGGGCCTCTCATTGTTGGAGGTAGGCCTAAATCGCAGATATTTTACAAACATTTAGACTTGACACTTTTAGATTCGAAGCAAGTTTGTTTTTCATTGATAATTTGGACTGATATAAGTGGGGACAAAGATTACATCACTGTTTCACATAACTGCATAGGTTTGGAAAACTTGTCCTTTCGGAAAGCAAAGGAAAGCTGGGAATAAGGGTACAAAGCGGGAATAGAAAGGGAAATCAACCAATTCTAATAACCATCCCTGAGTCGTTTCCCATCTCCTCTTCTTCATCTGGCTCTTCTTCAACTCTTCCTTGTCATCGTTGAACTCTAACTCCTCCTCCGGATCTTTTTCTGGCTCTGTGATGGATTCTATTTCGATGCTCTCCACTACTCAGTCATCGTCTTCAGTAGGTGGCAACATATGATTGATGGATCTTGGAACCACTTGACGGTGCATCGAAGTAGTCAAAAGGTAATGTGGTAGGATCTCATGGTAAATTTTTAAAGCAGCCACTGCATCCTCTAACTAGGCTATACCCTCTCTGCTTGGCTGGGCCAGCTCATCTTTCTCATTGATCCAGACATAATACTCAAGAGTGCACCACGAGTTTTGACCCATCGACATTGTGACCAGGTCATTCCACTCTTCTTGGAGCCTTCTTATCTTGGGGATTGGAATCTGTTCGTTTTACTCATCCTCGTATAGCGCTGTCCTTGTCCATAAAGGCACATCTTGGATTATCCCGAACTGTGTAAGGACCCATAGGGGTGAGTATGGTTGAATACCTTCAAGTCCAATTAGCTCAATGAAGTATTTCTGAGGAGTTCTTAAGATTGCTCCTCCACCTAACCATGATAGCTTCCAGTTGATCCATTCCCCATTCTGGTTTGTCAGCATTTCCCTCCACTCTTCTTGCCAATGTGGGGAGATCCAATGTCTCATTCTCTCGTTGTGGCTGCGGATTATGTTGCTGACACCCATAAAGTAGTCGTTGGTGGCCTCTCGCTGGAAGAAATGTTCAGTAGCCCATATCTGAAGCAGCAAGTTACAACCTTTAAGGAAATCATACCCTCGTGCACATGCGGACAAAGCCCTCAGCATCTCAGCTAGCACCATCGGCACCAAAGTAGCTTAAAGGTTGCCACGAAAGGTCGCCAGGACCACAGGTAATAGGTTGATGTTGATATGACCCCTTCTTTGCAGGAAGACCAATAGTCCCAATAGTGCCATTGAGGAAGTGATAGGCCTGAGACTCTCCCACGTCACTTGGTCACATTAAAACTCTCCTGAATACCACTCGTAGCTTTCACGGTGCCCAAATCTGTCGAACAATTGGTCAAGGCTCACCTATCTGTCCTCGATACTTCTAAGATTTCTACTGTTACCAGGCCTAAAGCATCCAAGAACCAATAACCGAGCATAGTAACTGGTAATGTTGGCTTCCTTTCGTTGAACGGCAGCTTCGTGAAACTCGTGACTTCCTCCAATGTCGGTACTAACTCCCAGTCGGAAAATTTGAACACTACCTTAGACGAATCCCGAAAGTATATCAACAGGAGATTGAGCACCCTGTCTACTCCGATGTTCAGCAAAGCAGTTAGTGCCCCCAGGTGCGTCCGAACCTCATCTCCGTGTTCACGGCGAATATCTTTCCACCACTGCTTCAATTTATGTGGCGCTCCCATTACCATGTTAATATCAGGGATGTTTCGGTTGATTTCCACTTTCTAAGGTGGGTAAAGAAAGATGTTTTATAAGTGTTTACTTCGGATCTTTAAGTGTCTTTTCAGGTTTATTTGTCTTTCTGCAGAAGTCATGTTGTTGGGTGCATGACATGTTGACATTAGGGTGGCTTTCCTAATTGTGTGTCGATGCCAAGGACCGACTCACCTAAGATTATGAAGTATGACCTATTTTTGCTAGAGTAGAGTGTTTCCTACTTTTGAGTTGGACTGAAGGCTGCAAGAAGTTATGTCAGTTGACCTGAGAAAGCCATTCTCTGAAACTAGAGAGTTTTGAAAAGAAGGTTTGGAGGGGTGTAAAAGATAACCCTCGCATGCCATTGTGTGTGATAATGTACGGCCAAGACTAGATAGGAAGAAATATGATGACAATGGTGATAACCCACCATGTCATCATGCCACATAGGTGCCATTTGGCATATATTACAGCCATGTGGAAGCTTACATAGGAGGAAGGCTAGCATTTGTCAGAAGATTCTAGAAAAGTATGGACATTTCCTTTGGAAGACCATAGATCCTTTTGGATTTGCTAGGAAAGTCCTTGGAATCTTCTAGGCTTGTAAAGAATTCTAGAGAAAGCCCTTATCTTGTAAATATTAAGGACTTATGTAACTATTAATATTTACACTCTAGCCCCTAGGAGACTAGTATATAAAGGGGGCCATCTATTTGTAATTCACCAAGCAAACAATTCAAGTTCTCTCTAATACAAAGCTTCCTTTAATAATTCTCTTGTGTTCTTTCTACCGTTCTCTTAGCGATCTTGAGTGTAGTGAGGCTGACTTGGCATAGCAAGAACGTGAGCAAGTTGTGCAAGATCGTGAGCAAGTTGTCAAGTGCCGCACGTGTACTTAGTTAACGACTAAGGACGTGACACAATGTATATAAAGCAGTAACAGATAAGAGTGTAGACACAAAAAGCATGATAATAAGCATAAAGAGCAAATACGGCAAGTAAGCACGTAATTGCAATTTTATATACAACTAAAGCAATGTACAAATAAATCTATATGCCAAATTAGTCTATATTAGCTAAGGTCAGAACCTAAGTGTGAGATCCCCAACAGAGTCGTCATGTCGTTGCACCCTATTTTGCATTTGTCAAAACAAGATTCAACTTGTGGTTTCTCTGTTGTTGATAAAAGAGAGTCGCCATCTAATATTTAAAGTATACTAGGGCACCTATTTAATTACTAAGTTATATTCTTTATTAGTCTGCTAACCGGTGAGATTATGGGTAAGGGTTCTTATTCTTCTAAGGGGAAGGTGTTAGGCACTCCTTAAAATCTACCTGAGGTAGCTCCATAGGGCTTAGACTAGATTTGAAATTAATTATTTATACTATACCTTAACTGGTGTTCTAAAGATATGGCTTACCGTATATTAGGATATAATTCTTACAAAGGGAGGGTGTAGTTTAAAAGGATATGAATTAATAGACAACAATAACGCTAGTGTATATAAAAAGCTTTTGGAAAGAGGTATAAGGTGTTTGTATTAAGAAAAGTAGATGAAAATGAGAATTAAACTTAAGCACTTGTTCTTAAAGCATGAGCAGGCCAAAATATACCTCGATCTTTTAGACTTGAAGAAAAGCCACTTTTAAAATTTTGTTTTGGGGATGGCACTTCATATTTTCGAAATAATTTGATTTGCGTTTGGAGATAAAAACTTACATTTCTGATCTGATTTTCCATTTGAAAGTGAGGCTGCTGTTTTTGCTAAGTTTTGGGCTTCAAAATCTTTGAGGCAAGAAGGTGAGCGAAAACATAGTAATGGTATAAACAAATTGAAATTGGCGAACAAGAAATTAGTTACTAACTAATTCTTTTTAATCCTATGTTATTTAGGGCTTGCCTATATTTTATATGACATTAAGGTATAAAGTAAAGCATGTAATCCAATATATAAGTATCGTATACATGTAAGATAGAACAACAACAAAATATGTAACAAAATGCAACAAAGCAGTGGATTAAACTAGCGAAGGAGTAAACAATAATAAAGGTGTTTGGAGGGAAAGGATTGGACTCTGGTATTTGGGCCTCAAAGAGATAGGCCCAGTAGTAAAGAGGTGTCTACAGCTGACTTCGAACTTCCAGAGAATACAACAATGTTGGACTTGGGCCTGAGTTCCTTAAGAACTGAGTAGACCCAAACAAATGTACATGTTCAAAAAGAAAGAGAAGGTCATTAGATAAATGTTCTATATGTTCAGCCATGCATCAAACATATAAGCAAATGATCGAAGATAAAAAAAAATGTAACAAACTATCAATATTCATATACTATGAGAAAACTTGTACTAATGTGGTGGTTATACATGGCAAATAATTTACATTGAAAATCTTTTATTGTCATTAAACACTAAACCTCTCAAGAACAACAAGTGTCAATCAATTAAGGGCTAAGGAGAGAGTTCTACTCAAGGTCGATGCCCCTTTTGAATCCCCCGACACTTCAAAGTTCACAATGGTCTCAAGGCCTAGGGCAATGCTTGTGCCGGGAAGAGCAGCCCAATGTAAAGTTAAACTTCACTCCCAAATACCTCAAACCACTAAAGGCTCATTTTTTCCTATGGGTTTAAGTGCCAATGAGGCCCTTTCAATGTAAACTAACTACCATAATATTCCCTACCACAGAGGTATACTTTCTCTCTTAACAGAATAAGATAAGGATACAAAAAGAATTTTATTTTTTATGACTACATTTCTAATACCAAATGAATAATACACATATTAAGGAAGTCTAAAGGTCAGATTTCAAACGCATATGAGAGAGAAACAGAAACGTTATAATATTACTATTAAAGATCTAAATACTGAGGATCTCATTCAAAGGATAGGTAAAAAAACACACGGTTCAGATATGTAGCAATACAAGTGCCTCTAACAACAGATTAGTTAACCCAGACCTTGCAACTAGCATATGCACAAATTGACAATACCACTTGAAACTTTTCTAAAACAAATCAACAAGGATTCAGACAGATGGTCATGATTACCAACCACTATAGGTATTATCAAAGACATCGGGACTCTTAGCATGACTATAGGTTAAAGATTCAAACATGGAATTCTTAAAAATGCTTAACAGAATCATAGGTTACCAACCATACTTCATTTGGGATGAAAAATCACATATTCGTAAGAATATTAATCTTATAATAGAATAGGTAAATTATTAACAGCAATAGGAAATCCTCTTAGGGTTTACAGACTAAGTTCAGTTCATCAATAGGGAAAGAAAGGAAAAAGTGCAGTTTTAAGGCAAAAGTATAGGAATATGAGATCATGCTGACAATCAGAGGGACATGGAACATTTTAAACCAACTACTCATAAATACTTTATATGAGGTTATAATCTTACAGAATACAGGGTAAACTTCACAAAGTTAGCAAATCTTAAAAAAGATTAAAGACATGAAAGTGTTATACTAAACAGGTTTAACTTAGCCATGTAACTGAGAGTTCCAGCTAAACATGAGACAGCTATGTTTAGCTTAACAACAGCTACCATTCAACTATAACAAACACAATTATGACCTATTTTTGAAAAAGACAATTTGATAACAATAGAATATAGGTAGATGGGTTACTAATGTTCATGAGAGTTCACCTCAACAAGACTGCTTTCATATAGATGCAACCAACAGTTAGATATGAACATAATAATGTCATGGTGACAACCCTGAAGTTGCTCTCAGAGTTAACAAATACAGATATAGAGAAGGAGAGCACTAAAACACTTCAACTTTTCATGCTTCAATTAAGTAGTGAAGGATTAACTATGAACTTTTAAGTTTTGTCCTAGTTAGGATTATCAAACAATAATCTCGACCACAAGAATGCAGGAAAACAGTATATAAAGATAAATATCACAACAAAATCATTAAAAAAAAATCCGGAACCTAGGCAAGCATGAGAGGTCATTTAAAGTATATTAAGGAGATTTAATCATGTTGGCTATTTGAAAGTCAGCAAGTTCACATACAGTTCAATCAACACTATTTAAGGATACTCAAGAGCATAACAAATAATCACAAGTGGACAACACCTCATCACGAACTGAAAATAACATTTCTATACTGTGACAAACATTATAAGCTAATACAGTTAATAGAAAGCAACAACATGTTCATAGTATTCAAGTAAAACAATTAAAAAGAGAATAGGGTGAAGGTGTATTGACCTTCTCTAGGGCAGCAAACCAAATAAGGATTTCTCTTAATTGCTTAAGACCCAAAGCTTCAAGCTCGAAGCAGTGAAAGCACTCAGAAATGAAAAAAAGACAGAAATCAATAAGAAACCCTAGATTTATGAAATCTTAGAATTACTTCTGCGTTTTTTGTTATATCTTAGATGGTTGTTGGTCATGTTAGGTGAGAACATTAAAACCTCTATTTATAGTGCCATTTAACGCTCTAGGGTTTCAACATATTCAAATTGTGAGCGAAAAGGGACAAATGGTAGATCATGTGAGCACGATTGGGTGAAATCGGAAAGGAACAGAGGGAAAATATAGTGTCGAGTTTACCTGAGCACGAGGAGGTCGACCGTTGAAGCCTTTGGACCAGCGGTTAAACCCTAACGTCCAGAGGTTATTGTGTTTGACCTCTGGACATCGAATACTCATGATGAACCCTAAGAAAGACTCCATGCATGCTCCGATTTGATGACTCATGAGAGAAATCAGATGATTTGAAGGTTTTCCCTTTCGAGCTTAGGGTTTCAGATTATGGATTTTGAATTGTAACAATGGAATTGGAATGTTCAGGCGGGATTCGCAGTGTAGCAGGGACATAAGGGATAATTTAGAATGATTTCGAGTGACCTTGCACAAATTTGTGCAAGGTTCTAGAGATTGATGGACTGATGGAGATGAGAGAAAAGAGTGAGGAAAAGGAAAGAGAGGTGGCAAGGGAGGTGGAAAATGATTAGGGTTTAGTGGTCATCACTGAGTTAAAAATCAGAGATGGAACGGGAGCCGTTGGATCTCTTGATTAACGACTCCGATTGTTTTTATAATAAAGAGTTTAGAAATGATTTAATGGGAAAAAATCAATGATCGATGGATCTCTTTGATCGGACGGTTAAAATTAAATCTCTGGGTTCTTAACATTTAAAGAGGAAATAGAATTATAATGTGGGCCGTTGACTTAAGAAATGGACGGTCCGGATGATTTACGTTTGTTTTGTTAGTGTGGGATATAGGTGACGTGTCAGATCATGATTGGTTAAAAAGTGATGGCAAGGATTGCCAACAGGGATTGAAGGGGTTGTTTAGGTTGGGTATTTTTGGACTGGGCTTGGCCATTGGGGCCGAAATTGCTTTACAGAATAGCCACTTTATATTTAGTTGAGAATTGCAATTATATCCTTTAGCCTATTTTAATCCTTTTTGAAATATATTTAAATAAACTTAACTAATTTCCAATAAAATGTAGTAAAATCATATTTATCAAATATATTACTAATTATCGAAATTATTTATAAAATACTTTATCTCCTGAATTATGACACTAACTTCGAATTATTAACATAGTGACCTATTTAATTAAAATTAAGAAATGACTCATTAAATTAATTATAAAACTTATACGGTGTATTTTATTTTAATAATCTAAACAATAATAAGTGTATTTATAACTACATAATATTGATGCCAGGTGATTATTTTCGAAATTAATAATTAATTAATTTGTAGAAATAGGTATTTATTACTAGAAAATACTTTCAAAATATTTATTAAAAATTATTAAGTATAAATAAATTAACTTTAAAAGGGAGTGTCAAAATTGGCCGTCAACAGCCTCGTCACTACTTCGTCGAGGTTAGGCTCAACACTTATAGGATACATGGGGTAGGTTGTACTCATACTACGCTTATGCACTTCTTGTGCAGTTACTGGAGTTGATCCCAGTGGCGCATAGCGAGACTGTTCGGATTCAGCTATTGTTTGGAGACTTGAGGTATAGCTGCACGGTGTCCGCAGCCCTAAAGTCCTCTTCCATTATATCATTACTGTTTATTTAGATTTAAACAATTGTATTTGTCCAGACTTTATCTGTAGCATTTTAGATGCTCATGTATTCGTGACTCCAGATTTTGGGATATATTTAGATTACGTTATTCAGTACTATATCACTTTATTTCAGACTTTTACGGTTGTTATTTTTAACATTTTGATTTAAATTATTAAAAATAGTTAAGTAATTTAACTAACGTTGACTTGCCTAGCAAGTGAAATTGTTAGACCCCAATCACAATCCCGAAGGTGAGATTCCGGGTCTTTGAAAAAATCTTCAGAATATTATCTGAAGTTTGTTAGCATAAAGTGACCTCCCTTTTGTGATAGTCGCACTCCAGATGTCGTAACTAAGAATTAAATTTTATTTCACTATTTCTGATGCTATTACGGGATCTGAAGATTTCCCTTTTGCCGTTGGGTATTTTAATCCTTGGACGTGTGTTATATTCGCAGGGCATGGCTGATTTCGATTAATACTATACAAAGGCCTATGTAAATAATTTTTTTAGGCCACGAACCACCGATAGACCCTCCGGAACGAGCTCGAAATAATGAGGCAATTATGATAAACATCAACGAAAAAAAAAACGAGAATGTGAGGAGCCAATAACACTTTGGATGGTGATACGATTGATTACCGTTGTCACAACCAAGCAGTTCTCGTTCTCATGTCTAGACGGAAATTAAATACACATCCGATCCTCATATAATATATTTCATACTATTTTCAAAAATATTTTTTCCGAAAAAATATTTTCAAACCAATCTCAAAAACAATCATCCAAAAACATTTTCAAATAAACCATTTCACATATATTAGTTTAGTTTTTACATTATATTATTTCACTAATAATATACTCTTCTTATCTTGCGAGGTACTATGATACAGAATTATTTTTGGGAGACGATACTTAAAGACGAAACATATTCCGTCAAACTTTCCTGCTTCGCACTACCCATTCTTGGATGTACATCACAACTACAAATCATAGTGAAGTATTAGATAGTGTGTAGTATATACTTGTTTGCATATTTGCTAGTTTGAATGATGACACTTAGGATAGTATCTGTAGTTAATAATAACATAATCATAATACATAAACTTTAGATAATACTTTTACAATCGAATTAATTTGCTAGGCTCGATATAAATTGATTAATTAGGCATGATTGGTAAATAAAAAACGGGTTTAGTATAGTTAATGAGATGTTGTATTTTGCTTTTTCCTTTATCCCGTTTCACATTTGTACATGATATGCAACTCCAATTGTGAGTGTTTGTGTCTATATTAAACTGTTAAATACTCTGTTAAGTGGTATGCATCTGTCAACCTCATTGTTTGCATTAAATAATACTTGTTACATATTTTGATAGTTATTTTTATTATTTGCCCTTGTTTGACAAATTCGTTACTTTATTACATACAAAGGATCATCAAAGGCAGTTCTTTCTTTTCGTTCATTTTCTAAATAAGTTTTACTTACAATAATTCGGCTTTGATCCTAAACCAAACATTTTAAGTTTATTTTCAATTTGAATTTATTTGATTGGTTATCTAACACTTCACAAATTAACTTGGATTCTTTACATTTTGTTTGATCATTTGAAATACACTTCTTTTCTTTATACATACTTCTTTCACTTACCTCCTTGCATATATTTTGTCATACACATAAATATTATAACTTTGTGTGTTTACTACGTGACGGTTGTATTAATCATTTTAGCTTACAACTTCTTTGTGAATATTAAGTTAATCGTTCTTTACCTAATTCTTCATTTATTTGATTGGGTATACTGAAATCACATTTTGTGGATCTCGAAGAATGTCTAACAACTTTCCCTTGAGATAAGTTGAACCCTTATCTAGAATTTCAACGGTTTTGCAGACCAGAATTTACTGTACATTACATAGTGTAATATAGTGTATAACGACTCGACCGGTCATTTTGAGCATTTGCTCTTCGCTCGGTAGTTTGAGGGCATGAGTAGCTCTTTATGATGTATTATGACTTGTTTGTATCGTCGGTTTCGATTTTCGGGTAATTCAAAATTAGTTTGGAAGAATAATTTTCATGTATGAAGCTTTAAGTTGGAAGAGTTGACCAAGTTTGACTTTTATATATTTAACCTCGGATCGAAGTTTTGATGGTTCCGTTAGGTCCGGATAGCGATTTTGGACTTGGATGTATATAATTTGGTAAATACCGAATTACCGTACCGAAACTGAAAATTTTGGTATTTGGTATTCGATATTTTGGTATTCGGTATGGTATTTGGTTTAAGTTTTAAAAAATATTGGTATTAGGTATGATATTTGATATTTTAGATTGAAATACCGAAATACTGACACCCTACCGAAATATATATTATATTACACAATACACATATTATATAGTTAAAACATAAATATAAAAATCTAAAATTTTACGTTCCTTTATTCTCTAAGTTCATCAATTAACTCTAAGCAAGTAACAAGATATTTTTAATGATCAAATTTATTCTTTTATGTATAGTTTTCTCTCTTTGGGTTGATATTTACTAGTTTTGGACAAAACTTTTGTCAATAAATATTATTAGTTTTGTACTTTTGAGTACTTTAATTTAAAATATCATGGTCTATAACTCTATGCACTAGTTAATATTCTAACCGAATAAACCAAAGTTACCGAAATCGAAAGGAGAAAAATCGAACCATACCAAATTTAATTAGGTATGGTATTGGTATTGCATTTTAACAAACTGAATATCGAAAATACCGAACTGAAATGTCTAAATACCGTACCGTACCGACTGATGAACATCCCTACTTGGGCGTTGTCACGACCCAAAATCCCAACCATGATCGTGATGGCACCTCTCATGAAGACAAGGCCAGCCAATTCAAACTATACTTCATTCAAACAGTTAAACAATACGAAAATAATATAAGTACGGTTTAATAACAGTAATTTGCGGAAAAATATAGTGAACCCTCCCGACTACAGCCCGAACCAAAGTGTCACAAAGTCATGAGCAACTAATGAAAACCCTAATAATAAGATTACTATTACAATATCTTTGGCACAATTGTTTGAAGATAGTGGGAACAACAAGATAAAAGAGACACGGGGCTGCGGACGCCAACAGCTACCTCATAGTCTCTAAATCACCGCTCTGACAGTCGTAGTCAATGCCTCGAAGCGGAATCAATAACGCCTGAATCTGCACACATGGTGCAGGGAGTAATGTGAGTACTTCCAACTCAGTGAGTAGCACATATAAATAATGACTGAAAGTAAGGAAACACGTAAGGCACAAGGCTATGCATAATGAAGCAGTAAATCATTATTTGAAAACAGTAAATCAGTAAGAAATCATTTAAAAATCTTCCAGCTCTGGTTACCAATTGTCATTGTTACCAACTGGGACATACAGTTGTCATTGTTACCAATTGTAATATCTCTGGTTACCGGTAGTCATTGTTACCAACCGTAACCTACAGTTGTCATTGTTGCCAACCGTATTATCTTTGGTTACCGGTTGTCATTGTTACCAACCATAACCTATAGTTGTCATTGTTACCAACCGTATTATCTCTGGTTACCGGTTATCATTGTTACCAACCGTAACCTACAGTTGTCATTGTTACCAACTGTATTATCTCTGGGTACCCTGCGCTCACTGGGGTGTACAGACTCTGGGAGGGGCCCCTTACGGCCCAAGCGCTATATCAAGTCACCTCGTGGCATACATCTAGGCCCTCGACCTCATATCAATCAAGCCACCTCATGGCATATATACAGTATCTCAGACTCTCGGCCTCATATCACTCAGTAAAACCTCACACCTAGCCCTCGGCCGCACTCAGTTAGAAAATCATCACAAGCCCCTCGGGCATAGTAAAACAGTAGTTCTCAGCCCAAATATCATTTCAAATATTGTGTAAATCTCAAAACTGAATAGAAAGTGGCTGAGTTGTACAACAGTGGAAAACAACATGACTGAGTTCAAGTAATAAGTACAAATAGTGAGGAAATAGTGATAAAAATCCCCGGAGGGTTCAAACAATTAGCACGAAGCCCGAATATGGCAATTAGCACAAAACATGATGATATCAAATAGGTTTCAATCAAATATGTAGTAAAAATCATCAATCGAGACGGACTAAGTCACAGTCCCAGTAGTAAACGACCTCACGCTCATCATCGAGCGTGTGCCTCACTTCAATATAGCACTACGATGTGCAAATCCGGGGTTTCGAACCCTCAGAACATCATTTACAATCACTACTCACCTCCAACCGGCTAAATCCTTAGCCCGCGACGCCTTTGCCCTTTGAATTGGCCTCCACGTGCGTCGAATCAATCCAAATTCAGAATAATTATGTCACAATATGTTGAGGGAACAAAGCCCAAGCGAAAACAGTCAAAAATACTAAGAAATCCCGAAATTAGCAAAACCCGAGCCCCGGGCCCACTTCTCGAAATTCAGTAATTTCCATCCCAACGAGTTCCTTATCTCCTCACGAGTTCAACCATATAAAATTTATCGAATTCCGACATCGGATCGACCTCCAAATCTTAAATCTAAACTTAAGGGTTTTCCACAATTTTTCCCAACTTAAATCATCAATTAATTGCTAAAAACAGTGATAAACTGAGGTAATTCCTCCAAAATTGAGTTAGGAACACTTACCCCGATGTTTCTCTTGGAAACCCTCCAAGAATTGCTTCAAAACTTGCTTCAATCCGAGCTCCCTAGCTCCAAATATGTTTAGAACGGTCAAATCCCCTTCTTTAAGAATTTATCCAAGAAAATCTCTTTTGGATATAGTTTTGAGGTTGACTTGCTGTGATTTTATGGTGTTTGGAGGTGTTTCCCTTCGTGGGTGACGAAAATGGCTTTGGTATGGCAAAATAGGCACTGGTTTCTATTTATAAAGGGGTCAAAAATCGAGACAAAATACCCCTATCCGGCCGATATGTGATTGCATACCTGTCGCATAACATGTATGTGGTTCGCATTTTGGACGCATTTTCAACATTGAATTTGTCCAGGTTTCAGTCCTGATATGCGATCTAAGCATGGTGAAATGCGGTCCGCATTTCATGTTTGCGTTTCACATTTCGACCGCATTCTTGACGTTACATTTTGTTCAGTTCACTGTCTCAGTTTGCGGTCTTGATGTCAGATATGCGGTCCGCATGTTAGGTATGCGGTCCGCATTCCTACCGCATTTCTGACCTGAACTTTGCCCAGGAACCTGCCTGGGTTTGCGATCTCCCTGTGAGATATGCGGTCCGCATTTGAGATATGCGGTCCGCATTCTCGCATCTGGTTTTTCTGAAATTTCCTTTTCCAATGACGAATTAGTCCGTTTAACCATCCAAAACTCACTCGAGGCTTCTGATACCTCAACCAAATACGCCAACATATCCCATAATATTATTCAGACTTGTTCCAACCATCGGAACGCTCAAAACAACCTCTCAACACCCATTCGTGTCGGATTCAAGCCTAAGGATTTCAAAAATCCTCTAAGTCGCTCTTTTGATCTAAACCCAATCAAACCACGTCCGAATGACTTGAAATTTTACACACAAGTCCTAATTCACATATCGAAGCTACAGCAACTTTCGGAATTCCATTCCGACCCTCGGATCAAAATCTCGCCTATCAACCGGAAATCGCCAAAATTCTAACTTCACCAATTCAAGCCTAATTCTACACGGGATCTCCGAAACCAATTCCGATCACACTCCTAAATTATAAATCATCTCCCGAAACTAATCGAATCATCGAAATTCACATCTGAGCCCTCTAACTCATAAGTCAACCTCTAGTTGACTTTTACAACTTAAACCTTCTTGAAAGAGACTAATTGTCTCATTTCTTACCAAATCTACTCCGAACGCAACTCATTCAACGTGATTACATAAAACACGGGTAACGAAGCATAATAAAGCAGAAATGGGGAAAACGGAGCGGTAACTCACGAGACAACTAGCTGGGTCGTTACAGGCGTATGCCTGGATTTGCATTTTGATATTTATAGAAGGTTTCGGCACTAATTGGCGAAAGTTGAAATTTTGAAGGTTTAGAATGTCATAAGTTTGACCGGGAGTTGACTTTGATGATATCGAGTCTGGATTGTGGTTCCGAAAAATGGAATAGTTTCGTTATGTCATTTGGGACTTGTGTGAAAAATTTGGGTTCATTCCAGATTGGTTAGGCTTGAATCGGATGCTTGGTTCGAAGTTTGAAGTTTATGAACTTAAGAGATTGATCTTGATCAATGATTCAAGTTTTTGATGTTTTATGTGATTTGAGGCCTCGAGTAAGTCCGTGTTATATTTTGAACTTGCTGGCATGTTTGGACGGGGTCCCGAAGGGCTCGGTTGAGTTTCGGATGGGTTTCAGCTCATTTTGGCACTGTTGTGTGTCCTATTTTTGGTGTTTCAGTTCTTCATCACAATCGCGTGCAGGAGATCGCGATCTCGTAGGGTATTATGGGAGCTGGGGGATTTCTTCATCGCATTCCCGGACTAAGAGTCACGTTCGGTATCCTTGTGAGGATTGGTCTTCGCTGTCGCAATGTATGAACGTGTTCGCTGAGAATCGCGAAGGAGAGCTGGTAGCTAATGGATCCTTAATCGCGTTCATGTATGTCATGTCACATTCGCAGAGCTTTGGTCTGTTTGAGCTTTGCGTTCGCATGGGCTTTATCACGATCATGTAAGGCATTTTTTTGGGCAGTAGATATTATTCTTCGGGATCGCGAAAGATGTCCCACGATCGTGATGGGTATGTATGTTCAGTGAATTATAAGTACTTTATTTCGAAAGTTTCAGGCATTTTAGCATATTTTGAACTATGGAGCTCGGATTAAGATGATGTTTTAGGCAATTGTCACCACATGAAATGGGGTAAGTGTTTTCTATTCGGTATAAATTTATTGTGTGATTCCATCTTCGTTTTTGGCATTTGATTGATGATTTCAAAAGAAAAATTGGGGGGTTTTGTCTAAACTTTCATAAAGTGAATTTTTGGATTTTGAACATCGATTCTGAGTCGGATTTAGGTGAAATTAGTATGGTTGGACTCGTAATTGAATGCGTTGTCGAATTTTATAAGTTTTGTGGGGTTCCGAGGCGCGAGCCCAGATTATACCTTTTAGTTGACTTAGGGCTTTTGATTAAAGATTCAATCTTTATTGATTGGGATTACTTCCTTTGGCATTATTTGATATTTTTGAGTTGCTTTTGGTTAGTTTCAAGTCGTTTGAAGGTTGTTATTCAGGGGATGGCATTTCTAGAGTATTGTTTGGCTTGTCCAGTATTGGATTCGGCTTGTTCAAGGTAAGTAACTTATCTAAACTTGGATTTGAGGGTATTTAACCCTAGGAACTGTGTTATAAGAGATATATTGAGGTAACGGACATGCTAGGTGAAGAGCATGTGGCGTACACCGAGGAAATTATGATTCTAGTTGACTATTAGACTATGACCGAATTTGTTTTGATACTATATCTTGTTACATCCATGTTCTCCCTACTTGTTTGATTGTATGAACCATGAAGCATGTTAGAAATCATGTATAGGCTATGTGCTTAACCAGTTGAGACCTAATGAGGCAATTTTTGTTATTTTGGAGTTATCTGCTCTAACTGTAATCATATACTCAGTCATGATTTTTCATTTGCATATCATATCTCAGTTTATGTTCATCATTCATTGTTACTGTGACGACCCGGCCAGTCGTCTCGTGGGTTACTGCTCCGTCTTCCCCATTTTCTGTCTCATTATGTTTCGTTATCTGTGTTTTATGTACCAAGTTGAGTAGTTGCGTTCGGAGTGAATTTGGTAAAAAATTAGACACTTAGTCTCTTTCAAGAAGGGTTAAATCGGAAAAGTCAACCGGATGTTGACTTATGAGTTAGAGGGCTCGGATGTGAGTTTCGATGGTTCGGTTAGCTTCGGGAGGTGATTTATGACTTAGGAGTGTGATCGGAATTGGTTTTGGAGGTCCTGTGTAGAGTTAGGCTTGAATTGGTGAAGTTAGAATTTTGGCGATTTCCGGTTGTTAGGCAAGATTTTCATCCGAGGGTCGGAATGGAATTCCGAAAGCTACTATAACTCCGATATGTGATTAAGGACTGGTGTGAAAAATTTCAGGTCATTCGGACATGGTTTGGTTGGGTTTAGATCAAAAGAGTGACTTAGAATATTTTGGAACTCTTAGGCTTGAATCCGACGTCAAATTGGTGTTGAGAGGTTGTTTTGCGTGCTCCAAAGGTTGGAGCAAGTTTGAATAATGTTATGGAATATGTTGGCGTGTTTGGTTGAGGTTCCAAAGGCCTTGGGTGAGTTTTGGGTGGTTAAACGGACTAATTCATCATTGGAAAAGAATGTTGCAGAAAACCAGATGCCGAGAATGCGGTCGCATTTCTCAAATGCGGACCGTATATCTCTTAAAGAGATCGCAAACCCAGGCAGGTTTCTGGGCAAGGTTCATGTCAGAAATGCGTTAGGAAATGCGGTCGCATATCCAACATGCGGACCGCATATCTGACATCGAGACCGCAAACTGAGATAGAAACCTGGACAAAATTTAACATCAAAAATGCGGTCAAGAATGCGATCGCATACATGAAATGCGAACCGCAAACCCTGCTTAACGTTGAAATTGCGATGAAGACTAGGGTACGATTTGCGATGGCTAAGTCAAATATGCGGACTGCATATCTGTTATGCGACAGATATGCGATCGCATATAGGGCCGGACAGGGGCGTTTTTGTCTCGATTTTTGACCCCTTTATAAATAGAAATCAGTGCCCATTTGCCATGCAAAACCCATTTTTCCGTTACCCATGAAGAGAAACACCTCCAAACACCATAAAATCACAGCAAATCAACCTTAAAACTATACCAAAGGATATTTTCTTGGACCAATTCTCAAGAGAAAGAGTTTTGGCCATCTTGAACATTGTTGGAGCTATAGAGCTCGGGTTGAAGCAAGTGTTGAGGCAATTCTTGGAAGATTTCCACGGGACAACATCGGGGTAAGTGTTCTTGACTTAATCTTGGTCAAATTACCCAAACCTATTGCTATTCTAGTATGTAATTTGTGATTAAGTTGGGGAAATTGTGGAAAACCCTTAAGTTTAGATTTAAGATTTGGAGGTCGAACCAATGTCGGAATTCGATAATTTTTGTATGCTTGAACTCGTTAGGAGGTAAGGGACACGTTGATGTAAAAATTTCTGAACTTTGAGAAGTGGACCCGGGGCTCGGGTTTTGCTAATTTTGGGATTTCTTAGTATTTATTGATTGTTTTCGCGTGGGCTTTGTTACCCCTGCATATTGTGACATATTAGTTCTAATTCAAAGGGCAAAGGCGTCGCGGGCTAAGAGTTTAGTCGGTTCGAGGTGAGTAGTGATTGTAAATGATGTTCTGAGAGTTTGAAACCCCGGATTGCACATCGTAGTGCTATATTGAGGTGAGGCACGCGGTCGATGATGAGCGTGGGGTCGTTTACTACTGGGGATTGTGACTTGGTCCGTCCCGATTGATGATTTTTACTATATATTTGATTGAAACTTATTTGATGTCATCATGAATTGGGCTGATTGCCATATTTGGGCTTCGTGCCGGTTATTTGAACCCTTCAGGGGTAGTTATCACTGTTTCCTCACTGTTTGATTCATTACTTGAACTCTTTCATGTTGTTTTCCACTATTTTTACAAAACAGCCATTTTTACTCAATTTTAAGATTTAAATGATATTTTAAATGATATAAATGGATCGGGTGGCACGCCGCCACGAATTTGATATGAATGGATCGGGTGGCACGCCGCCACGGAATATGATATAAATGGATCGGGTGGCACGCCGCCACGGAATACGATATAAATGGATCGAGTGGCACGCCGCCACGGATATGATATAAATGGATCGGGTGGCACGCCACCACGAGATATGATATTGCGCTTGGGCCGTAAAGGGCCCCTCCCGGAGTCTGTACACCCCCAGTGAGCGCAGGGTACCCAGAGATATTACAGTTGGTAACAATGACAACTGTAGGTTACAGTTGGTAACAATGACAACTGGTAACCAGAGCTGTGAGATTGATACTGAGCCCAGGATATTTCAATTCGTAACAATGACAACTGTAGGTTACCGTTGGTAACAATGGCAATTGGTAACCAGAGCTGGGAAGATTTTTAAATGATTTCTTACTGATTTACTGTTTTCAAATAATGGTTTACTGCTTCATTATGCATTGCCTTGTGCTCTACGTGTTTCCTTACTTTCAATCATTATTTATATGTATTACTCACTGAGTTGGAAGTACTCACATTACTTTCTGCACCATGTGTGCAGATTCAGGTGTTATTGATTTCGCTCCGAGGCATTGACTATGACTGTCAAAGCGGTGACACCGAGACTACGAGGTAGCTGTTGGCGTCCGCAGCCCCGTATCTCTTTTATCTTGTTGTTCCCACTTTTTCCAACTAATTGTGCCAGAGATATTATAATAGAAGTTTTTTTATTAGGATTTCATTAGTTGCTTATGACTTTGTGACACCCCGGTTTCGGGCTGTAGTCGGGATGGTTAGCTATGTTTTCCGCAAACTACTATAGTGAATTTTGCTTATATGATTTTTGCATTGTTTAACTGTTTAACTATTGAGGTTTAGATTGAATTGGCTGGCCTTGTCTTCATGAAAGGCGCCATCACGACCGGGGTGGGATTTCGGGTCGTGACAGTTACATCATGTTATCATTATTTAGGCTGATTAGCATGAGATTTGTAAGCCCGAAAGACTGGAGAGATTGATGACTGAGTTGGGACCTGAGGGTCGGATTGTGAATGATATTTATAGGATTGGGCTGCACGCCGCAACAGATTTTATTGATTCATGATGGGATCGGGCTGCACACCCAGCAAGTTTTATTGATTCATGATGGCATCAGGCTGCACGCTCCAACTGGTTTTATTTATTTAGTATGGAATCGAGTTGCATGCTGCAGCAGGTTTTATTGATTCATGATGATATCGGGCTGCACGCCGCAGTAGGCCATGTTGCCTTATATTAGCTCTTGGGCAGGATCCGCCCCTCTGGAGTCCGACATACGAGCAGTGAGCGCAGGTACCGTACAGTGCTGAGTGACTGAGTGTGCTGAGTGATTGAGTGTGATGAGTGGGAGTGCAACAGTAAGATTGAGTACTCTGAGAGTGTGAGGACATGGGTTTATCACTGTGATGCATTATCTTTGACATGCATACTTGGCATGTAGGCATAGAGATGCATTTACTCATGCTATACAGTATTGTGAAATTCATGACATCTCATGCACATTGATATATAGGCATAGAGATGTACTTTTCTTGTGCTATGTGAGAATGAAATATCTTATCTGTTATTGAAGGTTTTTCGGAAAAATCACAGTTTCTTTGATATGCTCACATTTTGGTGATTTTGGTGAAAGATTTGGGTTTTACTGTTATACCTGAAAAGCATGTATATTTTCTGTAACTGTGAACGAGCTGAGAATCATATATTTGAGTTATTACTTGTACTACTTTTATTATATTGTTACAAGTTGTTCTTGGCTATTGGTGCTGGACTCTGCCTGTTCTCCAAGCTCGCCATTACTTTCAACCTTAGGTTAGGTTTGTTACTTATTGAGTACTGGGGTCGGTTGTACTCATACTACACTTCTGCACCGTGCGTGCTTATTTTGGAGCCAATGTTGCTGCGTGTAGCGGGAGATGGCATTAAAGATTTACATGCGTTCTGGTTATAGATGCCTCTTGTTCATGGTAGCTTTAGATTTATAAAAATCTGTTTATGTACACTTTGAACAAATAATATATTTATTTCATACTAGCTTTGTAAACTCTAAATCTTAGAAGCTCATGATTTGTACTACCAGACCTTGGAAAGTTGTATAAAGTTTAGTTATTTCATCATTTATTTTCTCAGTAAATCTCATTTGAATTGGATTGTTGCTAATTGGCTTACCTAGCGAGTTGGGTTAGGTGCCATCACAACTAGTTGGATTTTGGGTCGTGACAAGTTGGTATCAGAGCTCTAGGTTCATAGGTTCTACGAGTCATGAGCAAGTGCCTAGTAGAGTCTTGCGAATCGGTATAATGACGTCCATACCTATCTTGGAGAGGCTACAGGGCATTTAGGATAAACTTTCCATCTTTCTTTCCCTATCGTGCGGCATTGATTCAGCTTAAAGTGTATCTCTTTGAATTCCTTCCACTCACTTGTATGCGTATGTGAGTGTTCGTTATTAGTTGTGCATCGACGGCTTGCGATTCCATGGATGAGGTGCGAGATATGTTTTCTATGTTTTGGACTTCGGCCAGTAAGGAGGACTATGGGGTTTGACTGTAGTTTGGGCTCAGTGGTTTTAGTTGTGTGAGTATGTACTTTGGACTCATATGTTTGTGTGCCCCTAGGAGCGGGATTAATGGCTCAATGAGTAGTGGGATGGCTATATGATGATCGTGTTGTGATTGCGGGATGTGTTCAGATGGTTTGAATGTAACGAGAAGAGTTTTCTTGAAATATGAAAAGGACTATTGGATGCTTGAATTCTATCTTGATGTGTTGTACAGTCTCGAGTTATGATTGTAGTAAGATATCTTTCATGTTGTTTATTTGTGGAACGAAGTAGATTCATGTCTTGTTGATGAGTTCAGACTCAGGAAGATTAAGTGATTGCATAGTAGTTGTGATTGTGAAAGGGTATAGAGAGATGTCAGTTTGAGGCTAAGCAGGTGGGTTATTACCTGCGGGGTAATCTACGAATGTGTGAAACTTATGATATTGTGTGGAGAGTTTCTTTCTACTTATTATATTGTCACAAGTTATTCTTGGCTATTGGTGTTAGACTCTAACCGTTGTCCAAGCTCATCATTACTTTCAACCTAAGGTTAGGTTTGCTACTTATTGAGTACATGGGGTCGGTTGTACTCATACTACCCTTCTACACCTTGCGTGCAGATTTTGGAGCTGATATTGCTGCGTGTGGCGGGAGCTGGCATTGAAGATATACCTATGTTCCGATTATAGCTGCCTCTTGTTCATGGTAGCTTTAGATTTATAAAAATCTATTTATGTACACTTCGAACAGATGATGTATTTATTTCATACTAGCTTTATAAACTCTAAATCTTAGAAGCTCATGATTTGTACTATCAATCCTTGGGAAGTTGTATAAAAGTTTAGTTATTTCATCATTTATTTCCCAGTCAATCTCATTTGAGTTGGATTTTTGCTAATTGGCTTACCTAGCGGGTTGGTTAGGTGTCATGACGACTAGTTGAATTTTGGGTCGTGACAAGGTGTCCTAGTATACCTTAAATATTTGGTGGAGACTAAAACTTTAATTAACCTTGTAGAGTACTATAAGTTGTACATTGTTTTGACTTGTACAAAATAGGGTGCAAAATTGTTGAGAAGGGGTATTTGGCATAATTGGCCTACATCCATGGATCCTAGTACGGAGGTTCCTTCCATGGATTTAGTACAAGTTGTGCACGAGTTCTTAGAGGTGATTCCTACAAATTTTCCTCACGAAAGAGACATCGACTTCTACATTGACTTGGTTCCGGGTACTCAGCCCATATCTACCGCACCATACCGTATTGCCCCTGTTGAGTTGAAAGAATTGAAGGAGTAGTTGCTGGATTTGCTTGATAATGGATTCATTAGACCTAGTATCTCACCTTGGGGTGCAACAGTGCTGTTTAAGAAGAAAAAGAATGGGACAATAAGGATATGTATAGACAATCGACAGTTGAACAAAGTCACTATCAAGAACAAGTATCTGTTGTCGAGGATTGATGACTTAATTCACCAGCTTCAGGATGCAAAGGTATTTTCCAAGATTGACTTGAGAATTGGTACCATCAGTTGAAGATTAGGGTATCAGATGTCCCTAAGATAACTTTTCGGACTCCGTATGGTCATCACGCGTTTCTGGTAATGTTGTTTGGCTTGACTAATGCCCCAGCAGCCTTTATGGATTTGATGAACCAGGTGTTCAAGCGCTATTTGGATTCTTTTATGATCGTCTTCATTTCATAATATTTTGGTTTACTCTCACAGTCGAGAGGAGCATAAGCAGCATCTATGAATCGTACTTCATACTCTGAAGGATCATTAGAGTTATATACCAAGTTTTCAAAGTGTGAGTTCTAGTTGGACACGGTTGCCATTTTGGGCCATGTTGTATCTTCCAAGGTCATTAAGTGGATCCTAAGAAGATTGAGGCAGTTCAGTATTGGCCTAAACCTACTTCAGCTATAGAGATTCAGAGCTTCTTGTGTTTTCCAGGTTATTATCGCCGATTCGTGGAGGGGTTTTAATCTATCTCAGCCCCATTGACCAACTTGACCCAGAAGGGTGCTCTTTTCAGGTGGTCTGACTTGTTTGAGTTGAGCCTTCAAAAGCTCAAGACTGCATTGACTACAACCCCGATGTTGGTGTTGCCTACAGATTTTGTATCTTACACCGTGTATTGTGATGCATCGCATATTAGGCTTGGCGCGGTATTGATGCAGGACGGTAGGGTGATTGCTTACGCGTCTTGGTAGTTTAAGATTCATGAGAAGAATTACCCTGTTTATGATTTAGAGTTGGCAGCCATTATTCACGCACTAAATATTTTGAGGCACTATCTATACAGTGTCCATGTGAGGTCTATACCGACCATCAAAGTCTCTAGCACCTGTTCAGGTAGAAAGTCCTTAATTTGCAGCAGCGGAGATGGATAGAGTTGTTGAATGACTATGATATCACCATATTATATCATCCGAGAAGGCTAATATAGTGGACGATGCATTAAGTAGGAAGGCTAAGAGCATGGGTAGTTTGGCATATATACCCGTATTGGAGAGACCGCTAGCTATGGATGTTCAGGCCTTAGCCAATCGATTTGTGAGATTGGATGTTTCGGAGCCTAGTTGGGTTCTTTCTTGTGTTGTGGCATAGTCTTCATTGTTGGATCGTATCAAAGCTCGCCAGTTTGTTGATCCTCACTTGTTGATGTTGAAGGATACGGTACAGCAGGGAGGTGCTAAGGAGATTGTGATTGGTGATGATGGAGTTATGCGGCTTCAGGGCCGGATTTGTGTTCCAATTGTCGATGGGTTGAGAGAGTTGATACTTGAGGAGGCTCATAGTTCGCGCTATTCCATCCATCCAGGTGTCACGAAGATATACCGTGACTTGTAACAACACTATCAGTGGCGTAGGATAAAGAAAGATATTGTTGCACATGTAATTCGGTGTTTGAATTATCAACAGGTGAAGTATGAGCATTAGAAATCGGGTGGATTCACTTAGAGATTGGAGGTACCGGAGTGGAAGTGGGAGTACATCACTATGGATTTTGTGGTAGGCTTACCACGGACCTTAAGAAAATATGACGCAGTCTGGGTTATAGCAGGCCAGTTGACTAAGTCTGCACACTTCATTCCAGTGGTGACTTCCTATTCTTCAAAGAGGTTGGCTCAAATTTACGTCCAAGAGATTATTCGCCTACACGGCCTGCCTATTTCCATCATTTCTGATCGAGACACGCAGTTCACATCGCACTTTTGGAGAGCCTTGTAGCGTGAGTTGGGCACGCGGGCCGAGTTGAGTACATCGTTTCATCCTCAGACGGAACGGCAGTCCGAGCGCACTATTTAGATCTTGGAGGACATGTTAGGTGCCTGTGTTATTAATTTTGGAGGTTCATGGGACCAATTCTTACCTCTAGCAGAGTTCACCTACAACAACAACTATCAGTCGAGCATCCAGATGGCTCCATACAGGGCCTTATATGGGAGGCAATGTCGTTCGTCGATTGGTTGGTTTGATCCCTGAGATGCTAGATTGTTGGGCACTGATTTGGTCTGTGATGTTATGGAAAAGGTTCAAGTGATTCAGGAGCGACTTTGTATAGCTCAGTCCAGGTAGAAGATTTATGCTAACCGGAAGGTTCGAGATGTAGCTTACATAGTGGGTGAGAAGGTTCTTCTCCGAGTATCACTTATGAAGGGCGTGATGCGGTTCAGAAGGAAGAGCATGTTGAGCCCGAGGTTTATTAGCCCGTTTGAGATTTTGGAGAGAGTTGGGGAGGTTGCTTATAAGCTTGCATTGCCGCCTAGCCTGGCAGGGTTACATCGAGTATTTCACATTTGCATGCTTCGGAAGTACCATGAGGACAACTCATATGTTTTGGACTTCAGCACGATACAGTTTGATGAAAATCTGACCTATGAGGAAGAACTGGTGGCTATTCTAGACCGCCAGCTTCGTAAGTTGAGATCCAATAGTTTTCCTTTTGTGAATGTGCAATGGACGGGTCATCCGATTGAGGACGCTTTGTGGGAGTCCGAGTCTGATATGCATAGCAGATACCCCAACCTTTTTACCAGTTCAGATATTTTTCTATGTCCATTCGAGGACGAACGTTTCTTTCATAGGTGGAGAATGTGACAACCCGATAAGTCATTTTGAGTACTAGCCTTTATTTCCGTGTTCATAAATCTCTATTAGCTTCACTTGATGTTTCTTGATTACCATGTATGATCCGTATCATTTTCTGAAAAGTTTCTATGTAAAAAATGGAAAAAAAAAAGTGATTTTTGGCTTAAATGAGATTTGGGTTGACCACCGTCAACATTCTTGGTAAACGCCTTCGGATTGGTGCTTTGACCATTCCGGTTGGTCCGTATAATGTTTTTGGACTTGTACGCACGTTTGGATAGGGTCCGGGGTGACCCAAGCATATTTCGGCGCATTATGTGAAAAATTATGAGAATGAGTTTTCAAGTTAAAAATTATGAGTTTTGATGATCGATTCTTGTTATTTGACGTTATTTTGATGATTTAAGGTAGTGAGCAAGTTTGTATGATGTTATTACACTTGTATGCATGTTTGGTTTGGATCCCAAAGAGCTCGGTTAAGTTTCGGATGAGTTTGGATGGTTTGAAGATAGATGGTGCAATTCATTTGCTTTTATTCAGTTGCAGATCTTGCATTTGCAAGGTCTGACTCGTATTTGCGAGCCTTGCTTTTGCAATCAAGAGATCGCATTTGTGAGCTTAGGCTGGGGCTGGGTCTTCGCAATTGCAAAGAGAATTCGCTTTTGCAATGAAGTGTAGTGTTGGGGCAGCTTGGCATTTGCGAAGCTAAGCTAACATCTGTGATGGGTGGGACGTTCGTAGTAGCGAGATATTGGTCGCATTTGCGACCACTGGCTGTCTGATGCACTGGTCGCATTTGTGATTGGTGTTTCACATTCGCGGACTTCGCATTTGCGAATAAATGTTTGCAAATGCTATACCTACAGCTGGGTAAAAGAGGGAGGAAATTGGGATTTAGCTCATTTTACACCATTTCTCAACCCTAAACACTCTAGAGGCAATTTTCTTGAGAGATTTTCTTCCTAAAATTATTGGTGAGAAACTCTAATCCACTTTCTTTCAATTCCACATTACTTTTCATGATTTTTTAACATCAAATCTAGGATTTTCATAGTAGAAATTAAGAATTTGGGTAGAATTTAAGGATTTTATAAAATTGAGATTTAGACCTTAAATTGAGGTCGGATTTTGAAAAAAATCACATAACCAGGCTCGGGGGTTAATGGGCAATCGAAATTTGGTCCATATCTCGGATTTTGACCAAGAGCGCGCGGAGTTGACATTTGTTGACTTTTTCAATTTCATCAAATATTGAACCTTTTTCATTTGTAGGTAGTTTCTAAAACTTATTTTGAATTGTTTGACCGATATTTTGCTAGATTTTGTTGGCTTAGAGGCTTGTTCGAAAGAAAAAGTTGTGGTTGATTGTTGAGTTAGTTGCGCAAAGAGGTAAATGTCGTGTCTAACTTTGATTTGAGAGAATTAGGGCTTGTTGGTCTATTTGTTACGTGATTTATGTATGGGAACGGCGTATATGTAGGGTGACGAATGTATGTGTGTTGTTAAAGGTTAAAACATGCGGGTTGGGCTATTTACTTTCACGTCTTCGTTTATTCCATGTTATCTCTTGTTACATGTCTTAATTGTTACATGTTCTTACTTTATCCATGCTTTACTTGTTATTTGTTATTTAACTGTTACTTTCTTCGATTTGTTCATTTCTCACTAATATCTACTTACCTGCTATATGTTCCTACTTGCTTTAATTGTATATTTTTACTATCTCATGTTTTACTTGCTTTTATTGTCCTTATATTACTTGATGCACTTTATTACATTATTCCGTATATGTGAGCCATTTAGCTATTTCTGTATTAATATATTATCAAGGTTTGGGATTACGAGGTATTGGTTATTCCTCGTTTGTACTAGTAGTTCTTTAATGTTCCGCTCGTTTCACTCCCCTTTTTGTGTTGAGTTTACATAGCTAGTTGTATTAAATTGTTGTGTTAATGAGCTAATATTGGGAACGGGTTGCATGCCGCAACAGTATTGAAATAAATTGATATTTGGATAGGGTTGCACGCCGCAATAGATATGATATGATATTGGAATCGGGTTGCACGCTGCAATATAGTAATGTGTTATTTGCTGATATTGGGTTGTGCGCCGCAAAAGAGCATGATGTGTTGTAGCTGTTTGTAGTTGTAGAGTTTATCTCAGTATTGTGATAGAGTTTTGAGATCATATTATTCTGGGGCCCTCTGGTCATTGATTTTCGAGTCTATTTTTATGAGTTTACTGCTTTACCTTCTATTTCTATATTATGTTACCATTATTCGTTCAGGTTTATTGTGAGTGTGTTGCCATAGTCTCGTCAGTACTTTGTCGAGGTTAGGCTCGACACTTACAGAGTTCATGGGGTCAGTTGTATTCATACTACACTTCTACACTTCTTATGCAGATTCCGGTGTTGGTCCTAGCGGCGCATAGTGGAGACTGCTAGGATTTGACTGCTACAGGGGACTTGAGGTAGAGTTGCTCGACGTTCGCAGTCCCTGAAATCCCCTTCTATCATGTCTTACTGTTTATCTAGTTTTAGGCAGTTGTACTTTATTGCAGACCATATTTATATTATTCTAGTTGCTCATGTATTCGTGACACCGAATTTCTGGGATCTGTTTAGATTGCGCTATGTTGGTATTTATCACATCTATTTCAGTTTATTTCTGTTTCGTATTATTAAGGTTCTGCTTTTAAATTGCTAAAAATGGTTAATAAATTTGCTAACATTCACTTGCTCGCCATCACAGCCTCACGGTTGGAATTTTGTATCGTGATAACTATTGAACCTACTCAAAGAGAAGAGGAAAAAAAAGAGAATGAGAAAAATTTGGCAAATACGGGCTGCCACTCAACCCTCGAAAGCAGCCAAATATCACAAATATGCGTAGAAGAAGAGGGAGAGCGGAGAGAAGAGAAAAAAAAAGAAAAGATATAATTAGATCCCTTAATAATGGGGTGAGAACGTTTTAAGGAGAATGTATACAATTTATAAGAAAAAATTAAATACTTTTTAAAAACTATAAAACTTACGGAAAATAGATATTCCTATTATTTAATAATAAAGACCTTAAGATATATAAATAAACCATTCTGCCTAGTGTTTTGCTTGGAGAAAATAAAGTGCTATGTTTAAACTTTTAAGGTATGAAGCGAAAACTCTTTTTTCGGTCATTCTTTTTTAAAGAAGGAAACGCAACAAAATGCTACTCCTGTGGTACGCATTAAGCTACAGGGATCGAAGTTGAAGAGTTCAACAGATCGCAGACTATCTTAATTTTCATTCTGTGTAATAATATACTCTCTTTTGATAATTATTATTCTTTTGGAGATAAGTATTAACATATAGGATTTATAAGTTGAGTTGTTGTGATATTGAGGTGTATTTTCACCTTTTAATTTATGATTTGAGGAGTACAATATTGAGATTTAGCCTTAAGCTTAAAATTTGGGAAAATTAAAATTTAAACTAGTAATTGAGCTCCAAATAAGAATATAATTATATATTTGAACTCGTGAGCTTAAGAAAAAGCATATTCTATAATTTGTTTCACCTTTTGACCCGACCAAGAGGCGACTTTGAATTTGAAGCTTCCTAAAATTATAAGAATATTTATCCTAGACTAATTTAGACCTGTTATTCATGATTTTAATTATATTGAGATCATTGGATATTGTTTGAGTAAGGTTTGGCATTTTAAGTGAAGGTTTCAAGTAAAAGTTTGTTATCCCTGAGGCAAGTGAGACTTTTAAACTTCTCGAATACTTGATTTTTCAATGTCACAATTTAGACATAAATACTTTTGAATACCTAGTATGTTGAGGAGCGAGCACATATTAGGACATGTATACAGTTTTTCATAGCTTATATGCTATATACCGAGATGTTTCACTCTCTTAGTTGAATTGCAAAACATGAGATATATCTTTTATGATAAACTGAGCATGGCTATACCTTTTAGAAAGCATGTTCTGATGTATGGTATGGTATTTTGTATTGCATTAAGACTCATAATTGCGGTCGAATTTTGAAATAAATTACGTATCCGGGCTCGAAGGTGAATGGGTAATCGAGATTTGGTTCGAATCTCGGATTTCTACCAAGCGAGTTCAAAATTGACTTTTGTTGGCTTTTTTAATTTCATTAAATATTCAACTTGTTCACTTGTGGGCAGTTTCTAAAGCTTGTTTCAAATTATTTGAACTATATTTGGCTAGATTCGATCGGTTTGGAGGCTTTTTCTAAAGGAAAAGTCGTGGTTGATTATTGATTTGAATCTGGAAAGAGGTAAGTGTCGTGGTTAACTTTGACTTGAGGGAGTTAGGACTTGTTTGGTCTATTTGCTACGTGAATAATATGTGGGGAAGGTGTATATGCAAGGTGAGAGTGTATATGTGCTGTAATGGGTTAATGCATGTGGGTGGAATCTACCTTATTTGTACCATGATGTTTCATTTACTATGCCTTCCATGCCTTAGATAGATCGTTTATTATTTTACTATTTGCTTTCATGTTTATTACTTATGTTATTTTCGTTGTGATATTGAAAGTTGAGTTTGCTTATTCTAACACTATTGTTGAGGTTGAAATTTGCTTCCTACCTTGCTTGATATTTATATTGTTGTTGTTGCTTGGTAAGGAAGAGTGAAAAGCATGAAGGGTATTGCCATGCCCCATTTGCATATTGATATCATTGATTGAGTGAATGTGAGGATAAAAGTACGAAGGGTGATGTTGTGCATATGTATTTTTGCTATGATCACGTGAGGATGAGAGTAAAAGCACGAAGGGTGATGACGTGCACTTGCATTATGATATATGGTGAGGATGAGAGTAAAAGCACGAAGGGTGATGTTGTGCGCTTGCATTTATAATATATGATGAGGATGAGAGCAAAATTACAAAGGGTGATGCTGTACAACTTGTTGACTTTATTACTTTGACTTGATATTCAAAATGTGGACTTGACTTGATGGTCTCGGGGATTATTTTGAATGAGTTTACTTGGAGATTCTTCTTATTGTTCCGCTTGTTGCCCATTTCTACTTGTCCCCACATTGTTGTTACTTCTGATGTTTTGTTTGTTATTTTGTTGCTTTATGTATATAACTGCACAGGTTTTTAGTAGGTGTCTTTTCTTAGCCTCGTCAGTACCTCATCGGGGTCAAGCTCGACACTTACTAAGTACATCGGGTCGTTGTCCTCATACTACACTTCGGCACTTCTTGTGCAGATTTTGACATCAGTACCAGTAGAGTCCCCAAAGGTACTTAGCGGATACCAGACAATGATTCGAGCTAAAGTTGCATCCCATTCGCATGCCTTAGAGTCATTTTCATATTTTTCATTGTACTATTTCTATTTTGTTTCGGACAGTGTTGTATTTGTTTTAGAACCTTGTATTTAGTTGGATTTAGGCGCCCATGTACTTATGACATCAAATCATAGGGTGATATACGTTAGTTGTTTGTTTCAGAATTTATTATTTTACCTCAGAGTTGCTTTTATGTTATGTCATTGTTCTGCTGTCAGTTATTTAATTTTTTTTCTCGTGTTATCTGTTGTGTTGGCTTGCCTAGCGAGCGGTTTTAGGCACCCTTACTACCTTAATGGTTTGGGATTTTGGATCGTGACAAGTTGGTATCAAAGCTCTAGGTTGCGTAGGTCTCATGAGTCATGAGCAAGTTTATTAGAGTCTTGAGGATCGTTACAGAGACGTCTTACTTATCTGTTAGAGGCTATAAAGCTTTAGGAAATTTCACCTTCTTTCTTTCTCTACCGTGCGAATTTATTCTATCATTCAGTTTGAATCATTCTATTCGTATTCTCTAATAGATGGTGAGGACACGTACTGCATCAGTAGCTGATCAGTAGTCGAAACCTCAAGCTGCAGCCACTACCAGGGGCAGAGGCTGGGGGCGAGGTAGAGCCTGAGGCAGAGGCAGAGGTCAGCCAAGAGCACGTGCAATAGCACCTATTACAGAGCCTCGGATCGAGTAGGATGAGGAGATCCCTATTCCGGCTGTGCCAGTTGGACCAGCTCAAGTCCCAGAGGGGTTCATTGTTACCCCAGCACTTCAGGACGCCCTAGTCCGCCTGGTTGGCTTTATGGAGAGCGTGGCCCAGAGCAGTGTATTTTCTATAGTACCAGCTGTCTCCCAGGCTGGGAGAGGATCTCAGACTCCCGCTACTCACACTCCAGAGCAGATGGCTTGTGTACTTTGCAAACCCGACAGGTGCTCCACGAACGCGAAGAGCACCAGACAGCCAGTTATATTAAAAGCTGAAATCGGGATTTCACTATCTTCACCATTTTTGAGACTTAGAGCACAGATTGGAGAGATTTCTAAGTAGATTTTCAACCGAACTACATTGGTTTGTGCTTTTCAACTAGGTTTATGTATTTCCATAAACACCTATTGATTTTTTTCTTTAAATTTAGTAGTTTAATGGAAGAAATTAGGAGTTTTGGATAGAATTTAGGAACTTGGTAAAATTGAGATTTACACCTTGAATTGGGGTTGGATTTCGAAATAAATCATGTATCTGGACTTGGGGATGAATGGGTAATCGGGATTTGATCTGAATCTCAGATTTCAACCAAGCGGCGGGGTTGACTTTTGTTAACTTTTTCAATTTCATTAAAGATTGAAGCTTTTTCACTCGTGAGTAGTTTCTAAAGCTTGCTTCGAATTGTTTGAACTATATTTGACTAGATTCAATTGGTTTGGAGGCTTGTTCTAAAAGAAAAGCCATGTTTGATTATTGATTGGACTCCAGAAAAAGGTAAGTGTCATGGTTAACTTAGACTTGAGAGAATTAGGACTTGGTTGGTCTATTTGCTACGTGTATTATGTGTGGGGAGGGCGTATATGCAAGGTGACGAGTGTATATATGCTTTCATGGGTTAAATCATGCGGGTAAAATTTACCTTATTTGTACCACGTTGTTTCATTTACTATGCCTTCCATACCACTAGATAGATCATTTATTCTTTGACTATTCATTTTGTGTTTATTGCTTATGTTAAAATTGTTGTGATATTGAAAGTTGAGTTTGTTAATTCTAACACTATTGTGAGGTTGAAATTTGCTTTCTACCTTGCTTGATATTTGTGATATTTTTGTTACTTGGTGAGGAAGACTGAAAGCCAAGAAGAGTGTTGCCATGCCTCATTTGCATATTGATATCATTAATTGAGTGAATCTTAGGGTAAAAGCACGAAGGGTGATATTGTGCATATGTATTTTATTATGATCACATGAGGATGAGAGTAAAAGCACGAAGAGTGGTGACATGCACTTGCATTTATGAATATGGTGAGGATGAGAGTGAAAGTACGACGTCTGATGTCGTGTTACTTGTTGACTTTATTGATTTGACTAGATATTTGAAATATGGACTTGACTTGATGGCCTCAGTGCTTATTTTGAAGGAGGATTACTTGGCGATTCTTTTTATTGTTCTGCTTGTTGCCCCTTTTCTGCATGTCCCCACCCTGTTGTTACTTTTGATACTTTATTTGTTATTCGGTTGCTTTATGTATATAGCTGCATAGATTTTTAGTAGGTGTCTTGTCTTATCTTCGTCTCTACCTCATCGGGGTTAGGCTCGACACTTACTGAGTGTACTGGGTCGGTTGTACTCATACTACACTTTTGTACTTCTTGTGCAGATTTGACATTGGTACTAGCAGAGTCTGAGAGGTACTTAGCGGATACCGGATAATGATTCAAGGTAGAGTTGCATCCTATTCGTAGGTCTTAGTGGGTGAAGAGATTATGCCTCTTCCCAAAAAGTGAAATTTTGCACGTAAGTGTCTTCCTTTATTTTTACATTCTTCCATGTTTCCTTTCTTAGAATAGTAACCTTCTCGCTTGTGTTTTCTTCTTTTTTAGCAATCATGGAAGTCTTTGGTGAGCTTCCAGACTTCCGTGAATTGGGTATAAAAGATATTGTCTGTTGTTCCTATGGAGCAAAGATCTTGGAAGTTTCTATCCCAAAAATTTCGGTGGAAAGTCAAAACCCACGGTATGTTATTTTATTTTGCCGTAAATTTTTTATGCTTATTTTGATATCCTTCTTGATTATCAGGATTTGCAATCCCCAGAATTCATCCCACTCCCACTCCTGTAGTTAGACTCGATGCCAATACTGCTCAGGAGCGGATTTAGAATGTGTCCTCTTCGAAGAGAAAAAACAAAGAACCCCTCGCCTCTGATGAAGAGGAATAAGATGAAGTCTCCTTATTGAAGATGCCTCGAGTAAGGAAGCGAGTCATCTTGGATGATGAATCCAACATCCCTCAGAACTATCCTTTAGACTTTTGCCTTTTTCACTTAGTTGATGAGCCCTGGGATGCCCCTCTTGAAGTTTCGGAGGATGAAGATGCTGAGCCAATTTTGAACCCGCCCTCTGAGCCCTGTAGAAAGGCTATTTGCTCAAGGATTTGAGGGTGAAGAGGAAGAATTTGGCTTTGTTTTTGAAGAGCCACCTCTTGCTACCCTTCCTATTAGTCTCGTTACTCCCCCTGCTGCTCCTGCTGCTGCCTCGGATGTTGTCCTCAAGATGAAGCCGGTCCTTCCACTGGGAGTGGTATGAAACAAGTAATGATCAAAGTCCTCGAGGGCATGAACTTGCTAAAGAAATCCAATTGCTTTCAGTCTGATTGAAGCCCTTAATCGGCCCCCTAGAGAGGAAAAAACTTGACTCTTCATTACTTTGATGAATGATTTGATTCATTCTGTTCTCAAGGTATGTATTTTCTCTCTTACTTCTTTCATTTCTTATTTCTTAAGTTTATGATATCTTTCCCTTGCCTTTTTGCAGATCAACTTAACAGGTACGGAGCTTATGATGAGATTAACTTGGACTGAGCAGCAGGTTGCTGAGTTGAGCATGGAAACTTACAACTAGAAAGAGCGATTTGAGAGCGTCCAGTTAGAGAAGGATATCTTGGCCGGCGAGAAAGAGACTTTGGAGCAACAACTTAGGATCACTATTGCTGAGTTAGCAGTAATGAAAGCTTCTTTCAATCAGGCATAGAACGATGGAGGCCACCTTTACTAAGCAACATTCAAGAGCCACTGAGGAGATACGAAGTTTGAAAGAACTTCTGAATAAAAACAAAAGTGTATGCGGGTGATCTGGTCCAAGCATTGACTCAAGCCCAAAAAGTTCGCTGCACCTCCTCCAACAAAGTTAAGTCCCTTGAAGCTACATTGGAACCTTTGAAGATTTTATATGATGCTGCTGAAGCAAAAAAAGAAGAACTGAGGGCTGAATTTGAACAATTGGAGAAAGACTACGAGGCTCTCAAGGACAAGCTAACTCTGGACGTGAGTTGGGCCTTTCTGAACACTCGCCTTGAGACTTTGAATGGCGCTAGCTAAGAAGGCTTTGATCTCAAAACTGAGATTGGGCTAAGGATGCAATTGAAACTACTCAGCAACGTCAAAGTTTCTCTACACCCGAGGATGAAAGCTCCAAGGTTGATTTAAGCAAAGACGGTTCAGAGGTTGACCATGCTGATCCCCAGCCTTCATCTTCTAGTCCCCAAGTTGATCCTTCCGCTCCTTCTCAAGATGCTCCCTAGTTTTCTTTTCCAACAATGATATTTTTTTGGATATTTTTAGATGTTTTGATTTGTTTTTCTAAACTTTTATCAACATCAACAATAATTTTCAGCATGTTTTAAATATGCTTTTGCTCTTTAATTTTTGAGCCATTTTTTTTGCATTATTTAAGTAAAAAGAATGCTTTAATATGCAATGACTAAATACATGTGGTCTTCCTTAAAAGAGGGCCCTTTTATATGAATGATACCGATGAAGATGACGCATCATCTTCATATTGGGGTAAGAATATGAAATGAAATATGAAGTAATTTGAAGAAGTTTTATTTGAACTTTCAAAACAAATATTCATATATATCATTTTCATAACTGCTTTCTTCTAGCAGGTTTACAGTTATGAGCATAGCTATCCCATGACTATTTATGTAGCCTTAACCTAATAGCTCTTGGGAGTTTTCAATTCTTCACTTCCCATTCAATCTTTGAGCTTGCAAAGTTGAAATTTTCTTCAAGATTTTTTCTGTTGAGATATTCTTTGAGCTATGCTTTTTCCATATGTATAGTCCCCCCACTATTTGAGCTTTTAAGTATGAAAACTTAAACACTGGATCAACTTCTCTCCACGGTCCTTTCTTTGCAAAGAAAATACACATGGGATTCGGGGGTACTTTTTTAGATGATGACTTCTTAACTCTTCCCATCAGAATATTTGTAACCTAGACCAAGAATAATTAAGTATTCCGCGTGTCTTTTGAGTCTAATGTCATAATCTGCTTCAGGCTAACTTTTTGCCTATCATCTAAAAAGGTTAGTAAAAATTATATGAACAAATAAGTAATGAACTTCGAGATACATGACCGTGAGTACTTGCTCAAAAGTAATATTTCTTCAAGTGCACTACATTTCAATTGGAAGGTAACATTTTCCCATTCATGGTCTCTAACTCATATGCTCCTTCTCAGCAATGCCTCGCACTCGATATGGTCCTTCCAAATTTGGACTTAATTTTCTTGCATTTACTGCCTATGTTGACTAATACCTTCTTAAGGACAAAGTCCCCAATCTTAGAATATCACTATTCTGTTGTAATATTGCTCAATCCTTTGTTTTTGGGCTAACCATCTGTATTAAAGCTTCTTCCATTTGTTCTTCTGTCAAATTCAAATTTGTACGAAGTTCTTTCTCATTGGATAATTCATTTTTATGTTCAAACCACAGGCTTGGTTCACATATTTCTACTAGAATTAATGCCTCAGCACCATAAACAAGTGAAAATGAAGTTTTCCTCGTGCTTACTTTTGTCATTGTCCTATAGGCCAAGAGCACCCCAGGTTGCACATCAGGTCACCTACCTTTTGATGCTTCCAAATATTTCTTTATATTGTTGATAATAATTTTATTTGTCAACTCCACTTGTCCATTGGTTACGGGATGATATGGTGCTGAAGTAATCAGTTTGATTTTTCATCCTTTGAAAAACCAGTGACCTTTGCTCCCATGAATTATGACCCACTATCATATACAATTTATCTTGAAATCCGAATCTACATATTATATTTCTCCATATGAAGTCGATAACTTCCTTTTCTCATACTTGTTTGAAGGTACCGCCTCTACCTAGTTAGAAAAATAATCAGTTAAAATTAATAAAAACCGTACCTTTCCTGGTGATTGCAGTAAAGGAACTATGATGTCCATTTCCCACTTCATATATGGCCACGGTGCAAAAATCGAATAAAGCAATTTTGCCAGTTGATGCATATTATTTGCATCACATGTTCAGTTTGTGAGGATCCAAGGCATCTAGCTAAGGGTTCGCCATATATCTTTTGATACAAATTGCCTTCTATTAAACAATATTGAGTTGCCTTCATTCATAACAGTTGGGATTGTTTTTTATCTTCAGATAATATTCCATACTGAGGATCTAGATATGAATCTCCCCAAAAATACTACTCTCCCATTAACCTTTGTACTTCCTTTTTACTCGTGAGTACATCTGGTATCTCTTCGATTGATTTAATCTGAGCTGGATTTACTTCGATCCGCTGTTACAGATAAGGGAACCTAAAAATTTACCTGAGGCTACACCAAAGGCGCATTTTTCCGAGTTCAGTTTTATGTTGTACTTGCGAAACATGTCAAAGGTTTCATTCAAATGCTTGATATGATCTTATGTTTGCGCTGATTTTACTAGTATTGTCATTGATGTAGATTTTCATGGTTTTCCCCAAATGTTCTTGAAACATTTTGGTCACTAACCTCTTACACGTAGCTCCAGCATTCTTCAAGCCAAAAGGCATGACTTTATAGCAATAAGTCCCTCTGTCTGTAATAAAAGAGGTTTTTTCCTCATCTAAGGGATCCTTTTTTATTTGATTATATCCAAAATAATCATCTAAAAAACTTAAAAGTTCGTGACCAGGAGTAGAGTCAATTAATTGACCTATATACGGTAAAGGGAATGAATCTTTGGGTCATGCTTTATTTAGATCAGTATAATCTACATATACTCGCCATTTTCCATTTTTCTTTGGCACTACAACAATATTGGCTAACCAGTCAGCATACTTTGCCTCACGAATTGAACCAATTTTCAGAAGTTTTTGTACCTCCTTTTGAATTACCTGGTTTTTCAATGCTCACTGCTTTCATTTCTTTTGCTTCACCGTAGGGTGTAATGGATCTTATTTAACTTATGAGACATTACCTCCGGCGGATACCTGTCATATCTGAGTGGAACTAGACAAAACAATCATCGTTAGTGCGTAAAAATTCTATTAACTTACTTTTCAACTCTGGGCTCAGGTTTGTCCCTACATAGACTTCTCTACCGGGCCAGTGAACAAATAATTTAATAGCTTCGAGTTCTTCCATCGTTGTTTTAACAGTTTCATTCTCCTCTGGGTCTTGGATCACGTCAAGTCTCGTATCTATATCTGCTTCATTCTTCGCACTTTCAGTTGAGGTAGAAGACAAGTTCTCCTCAGCTGAATACTGTAATTGCTATTCTTATCTCCATCTTTGGATGTCCTGCTCGCCATAGCAACTATGTTGGCTTCTCATGCCGCTTGTTGATATCCCATGATCTGACGAATTTTTCATTATGATGGAAATTTGATAACCTGATGCAAAGTTGATAGTACTGCATCCTAAGTAATGAATCCACGGCCTTCCTAAAATTATATTGTAAGCCATGTCTGCATCCACCACTTGGAATTTGGTATCTTTAATGACACCCTCAGCAAATGTAGATAGTGTAATTTCTCCTTTTATTATGACACTCGAATTGTAAAACTCAGACAAATATTAAGCCTTGGGTATCACACGTTCAGTTTCTTGCATCTCATCAACCACTCTTAGTAATATGATATTTATAGAGCTACCTGGATCAATCAAAACTCGCTTGATATTAGTATCACAAACAAGTATAGATATTACCAGTGCATCGTTATGAGGAATGAACAAGCCATATGCATCCTCATCGTCGAATGTTATGCTATCTCCTTCCAAGACTTGCCGAATTTGCTTTTTGTGGGTTACTGAAATTTTGGATGTTCTTTTTGCAGCCGTGTATGTAAATTCATGAACATCCTCACCCCCAATTATTACATTCACCGTCCTTTTTGGCGATAGGGGCTTCGTGGTTCTTCCATGTTTTCCATATAAGATTGCTTTCCTTTCTCACTAAATAGATTAGTGAGATAGTCCTTTTCAATAAATAGTCAAACATCTATTTGTAGGAATCTACAATTTGCTCTTCTGTGATCGTGATCATTATGGAATTCACACCAAAATTCTTGACGTCTTTTGCTAGGATCTGATCTCATGTCGGCCATCATACCTTATCACCCATACCTCTTAACACAACTACTAACTCATAAGTACTGACGTTAAAATTGTAATCTCCTATTTTTGATCGGGAATTTTGATCGTTGCTTCTTGTCATATCCCGCTCCTTTCAAAATCGAGAAGAAGCTCATGCCTCCTTCTGTCGTGATCTCTGATGAAATCATGCATGTTTTGGTTTTGGCCTAAGATCTCGCCCCGCAGGTCCCATGTAAGGTTCGTACCTATTTTTTGGATCTCCTTTCTAGTTCTGACCTTCTAGATCCGAACCTCTCCTCCACCTTTGGTTGGGATACCGTATCTTCTTCTATTCGTAACTTTGTGCTTTACCTTTTATAAACATCATTCAAGTAGATGCAGGAAATTCATGTAAACTCTCCTTTAATCTTCTCATGGCTTCTGAACTTCTCTCATTCAGGTTGCTTGCAAATGCCATTGATGCCCAATTATCAGGTACACAAGGTAACATCATTCTTTCTCGCTAGAATCGATCCATGAATTCTCTAAGCAATTTCGTACTTCCTTGTTTTACCTTGAAGATATTTTTCATTCTTTTATCTACTTTTTGAGCTCCCGAATGTGCTTTTATGAATGAATCTGCAAGCTCAGCAAAAGATTCAATTGAACTTTCAAGTAAGAGAGAGTATCATATTAGTGCCCCTTTTGTAAGGGTTTCACCAAGTTCTTTTACCAATGCTGATTTAATTTTCTGCTTGGTTAAATCGTTGCCCTTGACTGCTGTAGTAAATGCAGTTACGTGATCTCGTGGGTCGGTAGTCCCATCATACTAAGGAATATCGGGCATTTTAAACTTTTTCAGTATTGGTAATGGTGCTACATTTGGCTTCCATAGCTGTTGTGAAATACTTGCGAATATCCACTCCTTTAATCACAGGCCATATTCTAGGTATCTATTCTATCCGTTCGTTTTGTTCCTTTAGCTGTTTCTGCAAAGTTAGAACTAGATTTGCAAATTAGAAGTATTTGGCATACCTGACCCTCCGCCTCCAGAATTATTCGGTATTTCTTCACTTCTAGAGTTTTCAAGCCCTGACTGGGGATTTTCCTGTATTAACTGGTGGTGTAGCCTGAAAACACTCTGTAACCCACTTGCATAAACTTCACCAATCTGCTGCATAATAAATTGCTTCAAGACATCTTGCACGTTTGACTGTCCCTTATGTTGTTGTCCAGCGTTACAATTAGCAAATCTGACAAGTGAATTTTCTCGTGAACGCTGTGGAGAATGTGTGAGTATGTGGTGTGGAGGAGTCCCTCCTTGTTGTCCATCCTCAACCTGCATAATTTTATTAGTGCCAGACATACTTGTTGCTAAAGACAAAATATGTAAACGAAAAGCCGGAACCAATTTATTTAACCAAAAAATTATTTTTTGTGATCAAAGAAAATAAAAGAATAATTCGAGTTTCTAATAACCAATTTTACTTACCTTTTCTAATATAGATGAATATCAAATAATGAAAATAAAATATTGAGAGAATAAGAAAAAAAAAGTCTTATGGATAATCACTGCGTCCTTCCAAAATGAGAGAATAAGATCTTTTGACAGTAGTGAATAGTAAAAATATGAGCAACTAATAGTATAATTTCATGAATTTCTTGATGATCGTACAAGATATAGTAAGGGGTTTATATAACGATACAATATGTAACGGTCTTGTCTTACTTAATTCTTGCCCGTTACTAATATTTATTACATTAATTACCAATCGCACATAATGAGGGATTATGTCGATTTTTTTCCATATTCATGGATATATTAATAAACCTTCCTTCTTCATGGTCTTTAATTATCTGTCACGACCCAATTTTCCTCTATAGGTCATGATGACGCCCAACATCGCCGCTAGGCAAGTCAACGGTGAACTAGTCATGTATTTGTTTCTTTTAATAATTTTAAAGTAGTTAATTTTTAATTATTAAGAGAACGATTAGTAGGAAATTATAGTAAAGTAAAGCATAAACTAACGAAAGAGTAAATACAGGAATTTAATACTCAAAACCATAAAGTGTCTACTAGAATATTCCCAAAACCCGATGTCACTATGGGATGAGCAACTAGTAGAATATACAAAATCACCTAAGCTACTGTCTGGAGTAAGATAGACAGAAAGTAAATACAAAGAGAGACTGCGGGTGCTGCAGAACGGACACGGGGAGTAGCTCACCACTATGCCTCGGGGTAACGGGTGTATGCGCCTGAATGACTGCCAGATGCACCTGTCTCAGATCCTGCACGATTAGTGCAGAAGTGTAGCATGAGTACATAAACAACATGTACTTAGTAAGTATCTAGTCTAACCTCGAAGAAGTAGTGACGTGGAACCGACACCTACACTTACTACGGGCCAATAAATAAAGTATAGAAATTCTAATAGACATGGAATGCATCAAAATAACAACGCAATAACGAACAGTAAATAAGTGATTCTTTAAATAAATGTCTATTTAAAATCTTTAATTAGCACACACTAACTTTAACAAATACGAGCCATCAAGTAAATTATAATTTCTCAAGTTATGAAAATAATATCAAGTGTAATCGGACTCCGAGCATTATCACGCACGATTTATGCCGAGGTCGTACGGCCCGTTCCAGAATAATGTATACACGGCCGAAGGTCGACCGGCGCGAATAATAGATGCATCTATTATACTACCGAGGCATTCAGCCCGCTCCACAAGAAGAGATAATACTCTACGAACTCCGATTTAATGGCTACTGCAAGACTAATATACAAGGAGGCACAAATTCCACTAATGGTAAAGTAACCCGCCAAAACTCAAGGTAAATGAAGTTCGGTCTTTGCTAATTCTTTATCCAGTTTCAATATAATTTAAGCACTTAATTTAACAAGTAGAGTGCAATTAATACAAGTATTACATGATGGAGTTCTAAAACTACCCGGACATAAGCATGATTTATAGTTATGCACGGACTCTCGTCACTTCATGCGTACGTAGCACCCACAATTCATAGCCAATAGTAATTTAAAATACATATGGGATAAATTCCCCCTTACAAGGTTAGGCAAGAGACTTACCTCGTTTCAAAGTTCACTTTTCAGTCCACAAATTCACTCTAAAAGCCTCAAGTTGGTGCCGAACAATCCGAAGCTAGCCAAATATTATATAAATTAATCAATATACACTCAAAATTTCATAATTTACTATTAGAGTAATTACCCAACCCAAATTGGAAGATTCCTAAAATTCACCCCCGAACCCAGGTACCCAGATTCCGAAAAGTTTTGAAGATAAATGTTACCCATAACCTCACGAACCCAAATATTTAATTTCTATTCAATTTCATAATCATTTTCGTGGTCTAATCCCATTTTTACAAAAACCTAAATTTTCCAACAATCTCCTAAAATTTCCACAAATTTTAATGTTAAAATCTACCCATAATGCATGAGTTATGTTAAACTCATATTGTATAGAAATTACTTACCTCAAAGTGCTAGGTAAAAATACCTCTTCAAAGAGCTCTAAATTCGACCAACAAGTGAGAGGAATAAAGAAAATAAGCCTAAGTCCCAATTTAAAAACACACTGCATAGGTATTTTCTTCTTCGCGATCGCGCAAAAGGCCTCGCGATCGCGAAGGCAAGCTGCCCAGGCCTAGGACAAAGGGGCATTGCGAACGCGAGGACCCACACGTGAATGCGAAGGCTTGACACACCTGAGCTTCGCGAACGCGGGTTCCACCTCGCAAACGCAAAGAGGAATGAAGCCCATCCCCCCCCCCCCAAGGTCCTTTTCTTCTTACGCGAACGCGGCCCCCTTCATGCGAACGCGGCCCCCTTCATGCGAACGCGAAGGCCACATGTCCGAGACATTCGCGAACGCGAAGAGCAATCATAGTGCCCCACATTTTCCTTCTCCGCGAACGCGGAGCCCTTGCTATTGAGAAAAAGGAAAGCAGAACCAGCAACACTAGATATTTGGACTTAGCTCCGGGCGGTCTGAAACACACCCGAGTCACCCAGGACCCCATCCAAATACACCAACAAGTCCATAAACATAATACGGATCTACTTGAAGTCTCAAACCACGTAAAAAAATATCAAAACTAAGGATTGCACCCCAAAACCAAATTGAATCAAGTTATGAACTTCCAGATTTTCAACTTACTCCGAACGCGCCGAATCATATCTAGACTACTCGGAATGACACTAATTTTTTTCTGCAAGTCATAAATTACCATATAGAACTATTCCCAGGCTCGAAATCCCAAACGATCCTCGATAACACAAAAGTCTACTCGAAAATAAATTTAAAGAACTAGAAAATCTTCAAGGTACCAACTTTCAACATTAAACGCCGAAACGCTCTCGAGTCATCCAAAACCCGATCCGAACATACGCCCAAGTTTAAAATCATCATATGAACCTATTGGAAACGTCAAATCCCGGCTCCGAGGTTGTTTACTAAAAATGTTGACTGAAGTCAAACTTGACCATTATAGGCCACTATTAAGGAACTAATTGTTCTGATTTCAACTCGAACCCTTCCAAATCTGAACGAACCACCCCCACAAGTCATAAAATAGTAAAGGCACATAGGGGGAGTCTTAATTAGGGAAACGAGAATCTAATAAGCAAAATGATCAGTCATGTCATTACATTATTCATCTCTCGCCTATCTCTGCTTTTTTAGCTGTCGAGTAAGGTATCTTTGTAGACGATCCCGTGTGTGTTTTGCCCATGCCTTCTCTAACCTTCTATCCTCTTTATCGTTTTGACTTGCATGCCACCGGTCAGCATATTATTAGTCCACGTGGCGAGTCTATTTTTTTACCAATACAAAAATCATGTCTAAATAAAAAGTATTCTATCAGTGATGTAGTAATTAATATTGAGTATATGAGAGCTAATGCTTAATGAGTAGGGTATTTGACTTGATAGTATTGAGCATATGGATAATAGATTACTAGGATATAAAAATTTCAGATTTTCAAATATCCAAAAATTCGATGTAGCAAATCCAACATCCAATCCGTAAATCAAAAATTTTAAAACATAAGTTCAAAATTTAATTCATAATCCAAAAATTCAAAAAAAATTAAATTGTAATTTGAATTTCGGATTTGCCCAAACTATGCTCACCTCTAATGCCAAGTGATGTCTCTATGGAGTAGGACTTATGTGATTTATTTGCGGTTTCATTTGGGACAAGCACTCATCTGATGTTGGAGCTCGTCATTCCAGTGTTAGTTTTCAGTCTCGGGTATGATCGAAGTGTCACAACTCAATTATCTACCATTTCGCTATTGGACCATCTTGGTTGGTTGAAGTCTTACATGCCCTTGTACTAATATATTTTGAAATTTTTACTTAGCTATATTACTTTTAAAACTTATTCAACCTCACTATTGAAATTTTAACTTAATTACAAGTCGATATTCATTTTATCAATTATATACAAATTTATATCAAATGAGTATCCCTTGATTTTAGTAATTTAGTAGGGAATATCAGTTATTTCTTACTTAGTATCCAACTTTTCCTTCTCTTTTCCTCGCTCTCTCCCTCCCTCTCTCTCTCTCTCTCTCTCTCTCTCTCTCTCTTTGTTCTTTCATCGGTCTTATATTTTTCTTTGATCTTCTCTACTTCTCTCTCTTTTTTCATCTCCTTTATTTCTTCATGGAATTCATCAATAGATTTCAGTCATTTGAATATGGAGCTTTAACTTAGCAATATCATTTCATGTTGCACAAATGGTGTTCGAATTAAAATTGTAAATCAATAAAATTTGAAGTTGTTTGACTCTCCATCATTGATAGTCATTAAAAAACTTCAAAACTTTGAATTGCAATTCGGATTTTAAAAAATATTGTTTTTTTGGATTGAGTATTGTTGCAAATGATTGAAAATATTCTTTGAAATTTATATCTCGATTTTGAGGGTATTTGGTGAAGATTAGATTTGAATTTAGCTGGATTTTCATATTGAAACTCAAATAAGAGGAAGAAGAAGAAGAAGAAGAAGAAGAACACATGACATATCATATATATATACACACACACGCGCGCGCGCATACATACACGCACACACAAAAAATATTGTATTAAAATTGTATTATAGTTACATGTGAATTGTATTTAAGTTGCATTCTGTTGCAATCAAAAATAATTATTTGAATGTATAAAAGTTGAAAATAAGTTGTAAATTGTATGAAATTTGTTTTAAAGTTATAAATACTCTCTTTTTATATAAAGTTAATGATATATATTAGAATTGTATTAAAAGAAAAAAATATGATTGAAAGTTCTGAGAGGATGAAGAACACAACACATAACAATATATACAAATCAAATATAAAACACATACAAAAGACATCTTGTATAAAATTTATATAAAAATTATTTATAAGTTGTATGATGTTGTAGTTGTATTTAACTGTGTAATAATGTGTATGAAAGTTGTAGATAAGTTGTAAATAAATTGTATATTGTATAATTAGTTGTATGAAAATTTATTTTTAGTTTATATGTTGCTGTAGATATATCAACTTTGTATCAAATTTGTACGACTTTATTTTTAATTTGTATTTGGTTGTACCATATTATTCTTTTCTTACTCGATTTGTTAAAGAAAGAAAAGTAGAGAATGAATTCCAAATTGACATGTGCACTGATTCATGTTTGTTTGAACGGAAAAACTTAAATATTAACGGGAACTTAATAATTTGAGTGAAATTTTTTTGATTTTCACCATTAAAAGCGTTATCATCGCACTTTGAGAAACTGAGTTTCATCTGAGATTTGAATTTTTTGTGTGAGAAATCAACTGGGTAGCATAAATTCTTGTTGAAAATAGTAATACAAAGCTAAATTAAGCAAAGAAGATGACTGAGGTCTTTTGATTTGTAGTAAGGTTTGATTCAGAGATGTAATTGACCGTTTTTCGACAATGATAGGAATTAGGAGAGAGGCAGCAGAGAACAGGGAAAGAGAATAGGAGAAAGAAAGGAGGATATAAGAGAGAAAGAAGGCTGGAAGGACACTTATTGATTTAATTGTATATAAATTATAAGAAAAATTTAGTTATAACGAATGAATTTGAAACTTTAGAAAAATTTGGTAAATAAGTTTAAAATATGATATAGGAACGAAAAAATTCCCAAATATATATATCTTTTTGGTTGTAACTTCATTTCTTTTGAAAAGTACACTAGCAAAGCCAACTTTCCCTAAAGATTACCCAATTATAACTTTTTTCAATGAAATATTTCCCCACAAAAAGATGATTTATATTGTTCCAAGGAATCAAAAGCATACAAGAAACTTCTTTTGGACACTACTAATTAGATTAATAAACTGACCTTTTTGGGATTTGAATTTATAGAATGAAGAATCAAATTGTAACCTCTTAGGGTGTGTTTGGTACGAAAGAAAATGTTTTTCATGAAAAATATTTTTCTAAAAAATATTTTCATGGAAAATGAGTGGTTCTATCACTTATTTTCTCCTATTTGGTTGGTGAGTAAAAAACTTTTTCTGGAAAATATTTTCTAGTGTTTGGTTAGAGAGTAAAAAATATTTTTTTAAGAAAATATTTTTTTATGCTACTCTCCTCACCCCCTTCCCCCAAGTCCCCATGTTTCCTTGCTCTCCCCCCTCCCTCCTCTCCAAATACCCAACGTTTTCAGGATTCTATTTATTTCAACAATTTAATCGTTCTTCTAAAAATTCACACAAACCCAAAGGAACTAATGTGCTGCTTTACTTTTTTACACAAACAACGTTGAAATTTTGTAACGATCCGGCCGGTCATTTTGAGAGTATTACTCCCGAACCCCTATTTATTTCTCCCTCGATTTTATTTTGTGGGTTAGTGACTTGCGGAAGTGCTTGGTGTCATATTTGGGAGAGTTTCAGAGTGGAATGAGACCCATAGTCCCTAAATTAGAAGTTTAAGTTCTAAAAATTAATTGTAGTTTGATTTGTCTGAAGACGACTCCGGAATAGAGTTTTGACGGTTCCAACAACTCTGTAGGGTGATTTTGGTCTCAGGAGCGTGCCCGGATGTTGATTTGGAGGTCCGTAGGTCATTTCGGTGTCAAATGGCGAAAGTTGGAAAATTGGATAATTTTTGGAAAGATTGACCAGGAATGGACTTTTTGATATCGGGGTCAGATTTCGATTCCGGAAGCTGGAGTAGTTTTTTAGGTCAATCGGACTTGATTTGATAGGTTCGACATCGGATGTAGAAGTTTGAAGTTCTAAAGTTCATTAAGCTTGAATTAGGGTGCGGCCTGTGGTTTTAGTGTTGTTTGATGTGATTTGAAGGCTCGAATAAGTTTGTATTGTGTATTAGAACTTGTTGGTATATTTTGTTGAGGTCCCGGGGGCCTCGGGTGTTATTCGGATCATGTTCGGAGCATTTCGGTACTTGATGAATTGCTGAAACTACTGATGCTTCTGATGTCTGGTTTCCTTTAGTGCGTTCGCGAGAGAGGTCTCGCGTTCGCGAAGGGGTTCTGGGAGGCAGGTGAGGAATGCTCTTCGCGTTCGCGAGTGAGCCCACGCGTTTGGAAGAAGAGTGGCAGACGGGTGGACCTCATGCTTGGCCTACGCATTCGAGAAGGCCTGGGGGCAGCGAACATCGCGTTCGCGAGTAGGCTCTCGCTTTCGCGTAAGAGGTTATTTGGGAAGTAGCATCTTGTGCTTCGTGAACGTGAGGAAGCTACCGAGACATAGGCCCGGGTCGACTTTTTGGGGCGATTTTCTAATTCCTTGTTAAAGTCATAATTTCATTATTTTGATTAGTTTCTTATAGTTATATTTATAGTATGTAATTGCTTTTGGCTAGATTTAGACCGTTCGGAGTCGAAAAGTCGAGGGAAAGGCATTCTTATTGACTGATTGAGCTTGGTTTGAGGTAAGTGACTTGTCTAACCTTGTGTGGGGGAAATCCCCTTCGGATTTGTTACTTTTATAGTAAACTGCAATACGTGAAGGCCCTGTACGCGAGTGACGAGTACGTACTAAGGCTAAATGTTGAAAATCCAATTTTTTTAAATAGTTCCTTTTTATTTCCTTAATTGAGTTACTCTAGCACGTGTAGTTGTCATGTTTAGCCTAATGTAACATATCTACGTGTCTTATCTCTTATGTGCAATTTGTGCAACATGCTTAGTTGAATTACCTACTTCCTTGATTTTGTATTCAGTCTTTAACTGTAGGATTCCTTGGTATAATTTCATTGTCCCATTGGTTATCTGTTGTGTATTTACTTTTGGGACTACAAGGTGGTACCTCGGGAGTGCCCCTGTTGCATATTTACTTTTGGAACTACGAGGCGGTACCTCGGTAGCGCCCCTGTTGCATATTTACTTTTGGGACTACGAGGCAGTACCTCGGGAGCGCGCCCTGTTGTGTATTTGCTTTTGGGACTACGAGGCGGTACCTCGGGAGCACCCCTATTATTTACCTCTATTTGTTGTATTGTTGTTGTTGTTGTTGTTGTTGTTTAACTTGTAGGAGTCTTGTTTTCCTCACGTGTTGTAGTTGTCTTCTTGAATACCATGTCGTTATCTTCTGTAAATTCTCATTGTTCAATTCTCAGTCATTTCATTATACTATTATATCTTCTGTCTTGTTTTCTATTATTTCCAGTAGAGCGCTGACCTGACCTCGTCACTACTTTACTGAGTTAGGCTTGACACTTACTGGGTACCATTGTGGTGTACTCATACTATGCTTCTGCACATCTTTTTGTGCAGATTTAGATACTACTTACCAGACCAGGTACCAATGAACTAGCCCGTACGTGGAGACTTCAAGGTGCATTTGCCAGCGTCCGCAGACCTCAGAGTCCCCCTCTATCTTTATTATGTTGTTTTCCTCATTCCTCATTAGACTCTGATGTATAGAGATATTTAATATTTTTCTCTTTAGAGCTTGTGACTTATTTCTACCGGATTTTGGGAGTTGTAACTATTTTGATCGCAGTTTTATTTATTTAAGATGATGAGGTTTGAGTTTCAGCTTATATTCAGTTATTCCGCATTATTGTTAGGCTTACTTAGTCTTAGAGACTAAGTGTTATCACGACTTCCTACGAAGGGGAATTGAGGTCGTGACAAATTTATGCTCCACAACTATAAAGAAAATACCTTTTTTCTGGTTGAAAAGAAAGTACTCTTTCTACAACATGAAAATAAAGTAATCATCTTATTGAAATAAAAGAAAATACTTTTTCTATATCATGAAAAGAAAATACCCATTTTATTAAAATGAAAGAAAACTTTTTCTACGATAAAAAAAAAAAAGTAATCCTTCCGTTCTAGTTTATATGAACCTATTTTCTTTTTGGTCCGTCCCAAAAAGAATGATCCGTTTCTAAATTTATAAATAATTTAGCTTAAACTTTTAATTCTACCCTTAATGAGAAGCTTTTATAACTACACAAATACTCTGAATGGGGATGAGGTGGGAATGAGGAATAAAGTGAGAAAGGTTGAAAAAAAATTTTGAAAAATATTTTTTTTTTCTTTTCGTAAGAAAAATATTTAAGCCAACTAAATATGAAAAAATTGAACTTCCTACCGAACACACCTTAGTTTGTCCCTCGAAACCAGAAGGAGATTCTTGACTTTTGGTTTTCCTTCAACTTTTACGATTATTACCGTTGTTTCAATAAATTTTGTTTTCAATAACAGATGAGAAATTCTCCTTTAGTAAATATATATATATATATATATATATATATATGTGGTCTCTTTACTCTCTCCCTAGCAGGCCACTCGCTATACGGAATTTCTCTCTTCCATTTGCTTCTTATTATCTCCGACCCTGTGGTTTCTCTCTTCGTCGCTGCTCTCAAACTTTTATTCTCTTAAGTAAGTCCATATTTCTCATGATGCTATTTTTGTTAATCAATTCTATAGTTAATTAAGTCTTATCGTCCAATTATGTACTCTATTTTAGCAGTTCTAATTTCCAAATTTTATTCGCTCTCTCTTGTTCTGTTGACGTGTCAATTCTCATATTAATAAGTATGATTTTTCCCACCTGCTCCTTGAACATCTTTTGATATTTGTCGAGGTTGTCGGATTCTTTTTATTTTGATATAATATGTCAAGAACTACTATGCCTCAATCTGAAAACTACTTTGGCCACTATTAGATTGAGTTCTACGTAGCTTTTGTTTGATCTTTATATATATATTTTTAGGTTCATTATCAAAACATAGTGGCCCACATGACTGAGCAAATAGTCAGTCGGTTATCTGTTTTGTCTATCCATTATTTGGAAGTTATAATGTACTGGACCAAATTGTACATGGCTGAGGACCAAAAATAGTTGTGGTTACCTGTTTTGAAAGATAGAAATGGATTTTCAGAGTAACCCACAGGGGGGTGAATATGGAAGATTGGAGCAAATATTTGCTCAATTTCTTCTTAAAAGCTTGCATATTGTTTTGGACTCAAGGGTTCCTTCTATACGACCTTATGGTGGTAGTGGGGAAGTGAAGAAGAGTGACAGGTGGTTCAATTTGGTGTTGGGAGATCGTCCTGCTGTTCTTGATAACTTGAATCTGTTGCACCGGAATTTGGTGGAACCGATGATAATAGATATAATACTTGTTCAGGACAAATCTAGTACTTCATTGGAGCACGATTCGAGTACAGGATTTGCAGGAGGATATACAGAAACTGTTGTGGAGAGGTGGGTTGTTCAATGTGAGAATCGGAGGTCAATGGTTCCGCACATGGGTGATTCCTCTTTCAAAAAAACATACAAGAAATGCATTGTACTACTTCGTTCGCTTTATTCAATGATGAGGCTCCTGCCTGCATTCAAGGCCTTCAGGAAACTATCATTGTCAAGTCAGAGTTGTTATTTTGATATCAATTATAAGGTGTCTTCATTTAGTGAGCCATTATCAAGGGCAGAGGAGGTGTTGATGAAGCAATATACTTTTATTCCAGTTGATTCCCAGCAAGGCCGACTTTCTTTATCTGTGACATATCGGGAAAATTTGGCGGACTTCAACCTGGAGACTTCTGCATCCTTTCCGCCTGAGATCATTACAGATTATGTTGGCAGTCCACTCACTGACCCTATGAGGTCATTCCCTTCTACCTCAATGGATAAGGGTAGTTCATTGAGAAGAACACAGTCATCTTCTTCAGCACCAGTTCAGCGTCCACAAAGTTGGACTAGTGGTCTCCTCAGGGCACCTTCTTTACCTCAGCCATATGTAGGATCTCCACCTTTGCACCGTGCACCATATGAGCTTTCAACTTCGCCCAATGATGTGTATGGACAGAGGGTTCCACCTAACTACAGATTGCCCACTCTCCAGAAAGCAACTAATTATGATGACGACCAGCTTTCCCCTCCATTCTCACCATCTCCATCTCCTTCTCCACCCACATATTTCTCAGGTGCAAATCCTGTGCAGACTCGTTTGCGTTCAGAAACTGGTCCTGTCAGTATCCCTCATCCATTGATGGGCAGAAGTTCCAAACACATATCTCCTAATTTGTCTGATCCAAACAGGCATTCTCTCCCACCTATGTCACCTAGAAGCACAAAGCATGATTCTTCATCCCATGAATCCCCTTCTGGAATCAGGTCATCGAGAAAAGTGGATTTGCTAAGGGCTCCAGAGTCAGATACTGGGACTACAAATCCTGGACAAAAGGTGGGCAGTTTCCACCTTTTACTAAATGTCTGCATTTTCTAGTTAATATTTTTATTTAAAAATAGGATTCGGTTGAGCTCTTTTTCAGCCAGCTGCTAACTTTCATTTGTGTGCTTCTTTTTCAGGTGTCTACAGATGCTAGAGACGATTCAGGACGGTTTTCAGGTTTACTATCTTCAAGTGGTTCACCACGTGTTGGGTTTTCTAGAAGTTCTAGCAGACTATCTTTTCAGGATGACTTGGATGACTGTGATTTTTCTTGTCCTTTTATAGTTGATGATGTTGATAATGCTGATTCTAGAGCCAGGTAATTTTTTCTACAGCATACTGTATCTGTAGAAGTATTCTTCTTCATGTACATCTCTGCATTCATTTTCTTCAAAGTTTATCTGTCATTATTTTTGGTAGTAACTGTGAAATGTTACCATAACAAAGGAAATTAATACATCTGAAGGGCATCTAATGTCTTGGTCACCTTCTAGATACCAAAGACACCAGACCTCACAGAAAAACTAATTACACAACTGATGTACAAAAGGCTCACATCTATGTGCTCTCTTAGAGCTCTTAGGCATATCTACTCTCTCTTTAATCCCTATTTGTATCTGTTGCACTACAAAATTGCTATGTATATTGCTGCCTCTGTCATTAGATAATTGGTTTTATAGCCAATTATGTGGCCATATAGTTTGTCCAACAGGTTGGACATCATAAGAAACTGGGCTTCATATAGTATTGGGAATTGAGCTTTTGATGTAACTTTGAGGACAAAGTTAGCATTTCCCCAGTGAATGGGCCATGAAGCTATCACTCTCAGTGCAGACATGGATTTTCAACTTGAAGTTCTTTAGCAACTAAAAAATCCAATATGTAAACAGTAAAATTGGGAAGAATGTCAATGATCATTCCCTTTTCTCTTAATGAAAGGATATAGCAATTATATGATATAGATTCCAAGGTTGTAAGCTCCTCATTTTGTGCTTAGATATCAGCTAATTTAGGTCTATCCAATTTTTGCTTTACATTATTGTCGTTGTTCTCCTTGAGATGAGGAGCTGATGTGTAGCTATATTTTATCCCGCTTTCTTTTTTACTATGTGCTCAAAGGTTCTCCACTTTCTTCTGGCCTTTTGATCTTTGGTCTGCCCTTTATATATCACCTATTTTCTAGATTATTACTTTGTGAGTGCTATGCTACTTTAAAATTTAATGGAGTCTATTTATGCATGTAAACTTCGAATTAGTGGGAAAAAACACCTACTTTTGTTTTACCTGCATACTTTTAAGTTTGCGCTTTTAAGTTTTGTCTCTTGTGTGAAATAAGTGAATTTGATTCAAAAAGTTGGATGAAGTGGTAAAATCTACTGAAAGAGTGGTTCCTTGCCAAACAAAACCAGGCAATTGTGGTGAGCATACGACACACACATTATACACATGCACACCAATATGGATATATTATAGTTATTAGTTTTTCAGAGCTCATAAGAGAATTCTCTTTAGGACATGCTAGAACTTCAAAACTCCTAGATGTTATCTTGTTAAGTATCCCAAAAGTAGATACAATCTTATAAAACTAGACTCGTGAGGATGTTTTTATTAGAAGCTTAAGTAAGATTCAATGAGAACAGAAAATGAATCTTTTTCCATTATGTTGTCTGCGAATCTTTTTCCTGATGCCTCTTGTATACCATAACCATATTTCTTCAGTTGTTGGCCTGCAGTTTATTAACCTTGCAACTGCTGAAGCTTTAGTTTAGGGTTGTTTGGTAGTGTAGAAATTTTTTCCTCTATTTTTGGAATCAAGAACAACATTTGTGAGTGTTGCTTTCCTTCTCTCAAAACCTTTTGGAAACAGGAAACTTATCACTTGTTTGGAAGCCTTCCACCCTTGACAACTTTTAAGTGCAACAATCCCATTCTTCTATCAACTAAATATGTTGCTCAAAGGGTTATTTTACCAACTCTACCCAAAGTTCCTTCCCTCTCACTAGCAGCAGCACTAATCTACTGCTTGCAAATTTCATGTTAGCATTTGCATTCTCTTCCACCGCCTCCCAGTAATTTGGCTGGCCAAAAGCAACTAGAACAACTGCCCTTTAGCTTTATACTTTTGAGCTAGGTTCTTCCTCTCCTTTCTGTCTTTATAGCATATGATGGTATAGCAATTCTTTTGTATTTTTCTCCTCTTTCCTCTGATTTGATTGAGAAATTTCTCAAACGTATTTGGTTGATCATTATGGGATAAAAGGTTCAATTTGTCATGATACTTTGTGCTGAAATAGCAATGATAGTAGAGACTGGTGAAATAGCAATGGTACTTTGTGCCCAATTTTTCATTTTTAATTCTATGAAACGAATAGATTTTTGGTTACCATCCTAATTTAGCGCTTTCAAGTGTTAGACAGAATGTTTGTTGGTTCTCTGATGCTATATATTATCTGGAATTGTGAATATGCATATAGTGCTTAATGATACATTCTACAACAAAAATAATATCTTAGCTGTATTGGTGATATATCATTTGAACTTGAGGGCACATCGGATATGTAGAAGCCTAAGATTTGTTCGGAGAAGAACTTCATTTAGCTAATATATTGGGGAATCCCATTTGCCCTCTTGGACACTATTATTTCTTATTTTCTGTTTCTCAATAAGTTTCCTTGAGGACACATTTGATTTTCGGTAACTGAGAATCACATCAGTTTTTTTTTATTGACTATAGGGGTGGCAATTTGAGCCCAAACCTATTTGACCCGCTCATTTGTTGAACCCAACCCATCTTGACCTAATCCAATCCATCTAAAGTTGGGCTGATTTTTAGCCCAAATTGATCCATGAGTAACTTTGCTAAAAGATCTTAAAAATAATTCTTTTTTGTTTGATGTGTTATATATGACTATAACAAAAGAAAGTCTTATTTGATAATTAAACAATTGATTAAAAAACAACACATTAATTAAAGCTTGACAAGAGTTGGGCGGGTGGGGCTATGACTCAAATTTTAGCCCATCTTTGACCTAGCCTGTCTTAACCCATTTTGACCCGCCCAAAACCAGCCCATCCCGCCCATTTGACACCCCTAATTTCGACTGATATAATTTACTTTGTTTCTTTCCTTATTAGAAGAAAAGAGAAAAATAACCCTCCTTGTTTCTTCTCAAGTCCTTTATTGTTCTTTAAACTGATTGTTTGGATCTTTCTTGTGCTGCGGTTTTTTCTGTTTTTCATTGGTTTCACTTGTTTAACTGGTTTGAGGTCTCATTTGGACTCAGAGATTGGGTTCTCAACTAGGACTCGAAAAGTGCAGGTTTAGAACTCTAATACTATGGGAGGAGAATTATGGGCAAGTTGCTTTCTGTCGATATTTGATAGGTTCCATAGGGATTGGATTTTGGGACGAATTTTCTCAGATAAGGATTTCAGTCAAACTAATTAAGTAATATGCTCCTTTGACCCTAGCATAATTTACGTTATTGAATATTTGTTTAGTACTTATCACAACTCTTACACATCAAATCTCTGAAGGAGAAAATATAAGCTGTTTTTGCCATTGTTGAGGGCCTCCTTTTGTACTTGTTACACCTTAAAGTTTATTTTGGTGTCTGGCCCCTAAATGATGGCTCAAAAGGAAGCCTTCGTCTTTTGACTTCAAAAGAGCAGCACACTGCATGCGCTGACTTCATTTGGAGCTCCCGGAAATTTTTAGGGGTCCCAAGTTGTGGGTGTTGCAGCTTCCAGTTCATTGGAAAGAATAGTTTTTTGTGGTTGTGTTGGTTAGTGGCTTCGTAAGATTTAGGGGAATCCAGGCAGTACATCCAGGAGTTGAAGAAGCAGAAAATAGCACAGTTAACACAGTTAACAGGCAAGGTTAAGAAAGTTGAAAATGGAAACTATTGGCATATATGTGTCCCAGTGTTAGAGGGAGTAATAGTGAGCTAAAAAGCTTGAGCATGGAAGATTTGACTTGAGGTAAGGAACATGGGATAGATTGGAATCTGATCGCGAAGTACTTTAAAGTCAGTTCAAGTTGGGTTTCAACTTCCCTTTTCAGTAGTTTGAGATGACTTGAGATCCATTTTTATCATGATTGCCTTAAGTGGAGTAATTATGTTAGGGTAGAGATCTTACATCCAACCAAATTTTGCTGACAGACAACAAGCTAAGAGTTTGTCATAGTTTTTCACATCTTCAGTTTTGTCTTTCTTACTTTTTCAACTCAACAGGTGTTTATTGTTCTTGTTATGCAGAGAGACCGTTGATTCAAAAAAAGGTTCAGACACGTCTTCTCAAGCATCTGCAGCCACCAGAAAATCACAAGACGCTGCTGTAGGTGCCCTTGTTCACATGCTGAGGACTGCTCCCCCTTTGCGTCAAGATTCAAGCTGTTATACCTCGCGTTCTGTAAAGACAGAAGTAGAGGGAGAAACTGGCACTGCATCAGGGTTTTATGTTCCTAGAAAGGCATCAGACGCATTGGAGGAGCTCAAAACTTACACACAATTGAAAGATATGTTACTTTCCAAGAGCACAATCCGCTCGGGCAGTGAGGGTGGAACTTAGTGTGATGTACATATATACTTGTTTCTTAGGGGTTCGTTAACAAGCATTTACTGTGGGGTGGACTGACAGATTCTGTACATAAGTGATGGGAATGGCAAGTATTATAGTCAATATATTTCCTGATTTTGACACTTCTCGAAACTTTTGGTGGATAGAAGAAGCGAGTAGCAGTAATCATGAGAATATGCTCTATTAAGATCCTGGTAAAGGAATTTTTTTTATAATATTACCCTCCAGTATAGCAAATACAAGTACTTTGAAAATAAAACCGACGAAAAGGAGATAGAGGATCATTGGTATTTTATGTGATGCTGCTTAAACAAGATTGAAATTTCGTTCGTTTTAAAGAATGAAGCAAACGAAGCTGGCATCTTGGACGTGCTTTTTTCCCTGTTCGGGCAGGTATTGCAAATCTTTTCTACTTGGAAGTTATTACTGTTTCGGAGAAAAGTTTAGATTTGTGTTATAAAATATCAAAAAATAAATAATAATCTAGATATAATATAAACTCAAGACTACTTGTGAGAATTTATTGGATTTTTTTGTTATTGTTATGTTGTTGTAGTAGTTGTTGTTGAAATAATCTTGATATAATATAAACTCAAGGTGTCGGCACATACGTGGTACGAGATTGGGGCATCGACTCAATTTTGAAACCCATTTTAGAACGTAGATAAATCAGTTTTCGAGGGTGTCCAAATTATTTTTTAATTTTACTTGCATTTCATCATGCTAATTGCTTGCTCTTGATTTTTTTTTTTTTTTTTTTTTTTTTTTTTTTTTTTTTTTTTTTTTTTTTTGTGAGTTGAAGTTTAATGGGAGTGTTGGAATCAAGATAATAAGGTTTTACGTAGAAGCTAACAATGCAAGCTTTTGGCGAAGATAAAACAGACGATAAAAATAACAACCCACTGAGTTCCTACAAGTGAGGTTTGGGACGTGTTGAGTGTATGCAGACCTTATCCCTACCTCGGAGGATAGAGAGTGTTTCCGAAAGACTCTCGGCTCAGATTATACTAAAAGAGGCATAATATACTAAATCACTTTGGTCAGTTGACCTACATCAATCTACTAATATAAAAGAAAAAAAATTAGCGTCAGATAAATTCTCCCTTTAAATAAGACTCTCTTAATAAGTACATTGTGGATATTATTGCTATTGTTGTGAGAAGTAGAGATTTTCACTTTGTAGATATCCAAGACTTTTCTTTCAAAGAAAAGGATAAGACGTATGAAGGAGATTTATTCCTTTTAGAATTCTTTTTCCCTTCTTTCAAGAAAGAGAATTCTAATATATTAAAATTTTAGGGCAATCCCTAACAATTCTCCCTTGCCTAAATTTTCTGACAAAATAACTTGATGTGTCTTGTTCACATAATCTTCTATGTCAACTACTGCTTGCCATGTTTCAAAAAAGGTATAGGTTAGAAAAATTTTGTCATTGATTAAAAAAAGTCCAAAAATGAGTTAAAAAGGACCACGCCTTAAGAATGAGCATGTGTTAAACCGACATTAGTTAAAAGGAGTCCACATGTTAAAAATAAGCGTTAAAATTTGTATTGGAGCTCATGCATTGCAAGTATGCATGGCTTAAAACTGATATTGGTAAAAAAAATGGCCCAAACAATTAAAAATAGGTTTTATTTCTATAAAGATGCAGCAACAAGGATTTTGAATATTTGTGATTGTAAATTATCTCAAGGTGTGGCCTTAAGTTCAATTTATTTTTTGATAAATCTTAATTATCATTAAATTGATTGTGGTTAGAACTAAACCCGCCTTGAACATGTATTCAACCTTATTCAACCATCAGCTCTGATACCAACCACTTGTTGGAATCGAAATAACAAGGCATCATACAGAATCGAGCAATGTAAACTGACGACGTTTTCTAAATCAGACGACAAAGAGATTATACTAAAAAAAGCATAATATACAATAATATGATTTTGGTCATTTGACCTACATCAATCTACTAATATTAAAAAGAAAAAAAAAACTTATCGAGAGATAAATTTTCTCCCTAAATAAGACTCATTTAATGATTATATTGTGGATGTTGTTGTTGTTGTTGTTGTTCTTGTTGTTATGAGAAGCAGAAATCCTCAATTTATAGATGTTCAGGACTTTTCCTTCAAAAAAAGAATAAGACATACGAAGAAGATTTATTTCTTTTGTGATGCTTTTTCCCTTCCTTCAAAAATTAAAGTCCCAATAAATTAAAAATTAAGAGCAAACCCCTAAGAAGAAGTTGTGCAGGCTCTAAATGCAATATTCAATAAGATACAGTTTTGATGTTAATGTTCTCCAGGTTCAGTGCAAAGTTCTGAAAACAGTTAATGCACATTCAATTCATTAATGCAACATTTAGTGAGCTCAGACTTTGCATGCTAATATGTTGCTTTGTGTGGATGCTTCTAAGTTATTTTATTGTAAATTGTGTTACTTTAAATGCATTCTTATTCTGTAGACGTACTTTATCTTTTCATCCACCTTTCTTTCCACTATTTAATCCCCAGATCATTGACAACCCACACAAATTTTCTAATGATCCATTCTCAAGGAATTATCTATGCTCATCTTGCTGCCCTTTATGTACGTTTCCCTTCTAATGTCGTTATTTATTATTATTATTATTATTATTATTATTATTATTATTATTGTTGTTTAATATTTGTTTTTACTTCTGTGATTATAGTGCAAACATAGTGACAGATCCATGTATTGCAATGTCTTCTTTTTTAAAATAAATTATGGTGAAAATGAATTCTTCCCGTTATTTGAGGTAATTACTGGAATTTCAATGACACGAATTTACTATAAACTTGACTTGTTCCGAAGTGATGCCCTATTTAGCTCTAGTCTCTGGAAAATGTTGCTCTATTGACTACAGAATATTACATATTATCTTCCTTATTGTTCTTATTGCATATTTGCATTAGCATCGATTTTTATAATAAATAGAAGCACGGCGTGCTCTATCCGCCTTTCTTTGCTTCTTTAACTTGAATCTGAAGTAGATGATTCAATTTGAATCTTTAATCTTTATTGTTATTTAATAAATTTTTTGTCAAACTCTTAAATCTCATTAACCTATTGAATTCTTTTTTATAGTGATATTGACTTTTTCATCAGGACAATTTGATAAGTATTTAGTTTTCTTAAAAGTGGAGAACCGAGAATTTAGAGCATTCGGAGCCAATGAAAACCGATTTATGAATTTCTCAAAGTAACAATAATGTTCTTTTGTCTCGGGCTTTACGAATTGCTTGAACTGATCCCCCTTTATAGTATTTATGTATTGTCTATATCCTGCTAATTTTCTCTATTTTCCTCAATTTCTCATAAATTTTCCAATTCAAGTTCTTCGTTCAATATATTGGCATTCAACATCTATATTGGAATGAAGCTGAAGAAATATGATTTAAGATTTTGTGTTTTCTATTTGTGCTTTTTATTATGTTTTCTCCTTTATGAATATAGTGTAGGAAGAAGTTATTGATTCTTATAGAATTGAGGATTTTCATTACTATCATGTAAGAACTTCTCCTTTTTTTTTATTTATCTTTATAATTTTTACTGTTGATGATTGTAACGATTCGATCGATCGTTTTGAGCTTTAGCACTTTGTTCGGTGGTTTGAGACATTGAATAGTTTCACATAATGCATTATGACTTGGGTATGTGGTTGATTTCGATTTACGAGAGGTTTTGTCACGACCCAACTCCCACCGGAATCATGACGGCGCCTAACACTACTTGCTAGGCTAGCCAACAGTTTAACAATAACAACGACTTTAATAAATCAGAATTTAATAGACTCAACAGCGAAAATATCATGAAATACTTGCGAAAACAACAGTAACGCTACTACAGCCATCCCAATGATCTAGTGTCAACGAGTACATGAACACTAATGAATATCAAAATACAAGGTCAATCTCAATACAACTGTCTGAACAATAAAACAATAATAATAGAAATAAATGAAAGAGAACTTCAAGGTCTGCGGATGACATAGCAGCTACCTCGTAGTCTCCCAAAAGCTAGTACCAACACAACTCTAGCAATCACCACGTTCGGAAGTACTTAGATCTGCACACAAAGTGTAGAGCGTAGTATGAGTACAAATGACTCCATGACTCACTAAGTAACAAACCTAACCTTGGGTTGAAAATATAATGAGCTTAGAAGAATCACTCAGAAACCAATATCAATGACCAGTAACAGCTCATGATATAAAGGAAACAGTATAAATAAATAACTCAATGACATCATGTTCAGGTCGTTCACATTTCAGGAATTTAGACATGCTTTCCAAGTATAAAAATTAAAGCCCAATACAAATAAAATATTTTATTTACCAGATAGCATGAGGAAAGTACATCTCTGTGCCTGCATGTCAAATATACATTTCAAGTCAATATCGGTGAAGTCACCGTGAAACTATCAAGTATGACCACACTCAGTACACTCACGCTGCCTGGCATAAAAACCCAATTTATTACACATACAACAACACTCAACACTATACGGGTGCCTGGCATAAATGCCCCTCACGAAAGCACATGTATATGTATATATATCAATGTGCCTCCGCTACCTGTAAATATCAGACTCCGAAAGGGCGGATCCTGGCCCCAGTGCTAATCAAAAGCCAATATGGCCTGTTGAAGCATGCAACCTGATCCTAATAATAATCTATTAGAGCGTCCAACCCGATCCAAATAACAACCCGTTGCAGCGTGCAACCCCATCCAAATATCAATCTATTGTGATGTGCAACTCAATCCAATGTAACTCACCACATGACTCTATGGCCCACAACAGTCATAATCTCTCAAGTCTCAGGTCTCACAATATCATAGAACTCAGCCCAATAACATATGATCTAACAAATAAAATAATGTACAGAGACTGAGATATGACATATGGAAAATAACAATAACATATGATGTAACAAACAAAATAATGTACAGAGACTGAGATATGACATGCAAATAAAGAATTATGATTGAGTATATAACTACAGTCAAGGTAAACAACTCAAAGCAGCAGGAATAACCCCATTATATCTCAACCTAATAAGCACATAGCCTAGACATGATTTCTAACATGAATTATAGTCAAATAATCATACACCTAAAGAAAACATAGATATAATGAGGCATGATAGCAAAACAAGTCTCACAATAGTCTAAAATCCACCTGAATCATGAATACCCCGTTGCACGCATATGCGCCCGTCACCTAGCACGTGTGTCAACCCCAAAACATCTCAATTATACAATTCTCAGGGATAATTACCCTCAAATCCAAGTTTTGATATGTTACTTACATCAAAACACGCGAATCAATACTCCTAAAAGCCATTCCCATGCGAATCGACCTCTGAACCATACGAATCTAGTCACAGACAACTTAATATCATCAATAATACCGTAAGAAACAACCCTAAACAATAAAGTTTCGATTTTATCAAAATCAAAAAGTCAACCTGGGGCTCGCACCCCAAAACCCTATAAAATTTACGAATACCGAACACCCATTCAATTACGAGTCCAACCATACCAATTTCATCTAATTCCGACCTCAAAACGACATTCAAATTATCAAATTTCATTTAGAAATATTTTTACTAAAATCTCCAATTTTTCACTTAATTTCACCAATTAAATTCTAAAAACAAGGATGAAATCATGGAATATAAACAAATCCGAGTAAAAAATACTTACCCCCAATCTAAATCGTGAAAATCCCCTCCAAAATCGCCCAAAACCAAGCTCTCTAACTAAGTGTCATATATTAACCAAAACCCTCGAAATGATATGTTAAATAGTCTGCCCAGGTGTATTCATCCCGATCGTGGGACCTACGTCATGATTGCGAAGCACAATCACACACGACTCAGAAAATGGCCTACGCGAATGCGAGACTAGGTTGCGAACGCAAGACTAAGTTCGCGAACGCAGTGTACCATACTCCTGACACTACGTGAACACGATCAACCCCTCGCGACCGCGAAGGATTAAGACTTGATGCCCCTATCAGGTCTCACTTCTACGCGAACTCATTGCCACACACGTGATCACGAAGGCTACTGCCTTCCAAAGCATCACGAATGCGATCACCAACTCACGAACGCGAAGAACAAGTTGCCTGCCATAAAACATACTCTACATGATCGTGACTGCCTTCTCGCGATCACGAAGGAGAAAACCAGACATCAGAAATCAGTTATGCCAAAACATGGAGAAATGGTACGAAACCCATCTGAAACACACCCAAAGCTTCCGGGACCCCATTCAATTACATCAACCAATCCCAAAATATAACACGGACTTAGTCGAGGCCTCTAATCACCGAAAACAACATTAAAACTACAAATCGAACCTCAATTCAAGCCTAAGGAACTAATCCAACTTTCCAAATTCAAAACTTACACTGAACATGCCTAAACACCTCATAATGACCTCAAATTTTACATGCAAGTCTCAAATGACACAAATGACTTACTCCAACTTCCGAACCCGATATCAACAAATACCCTCAAAACCAAAATACGAACCCGATATCAACAAAGTCAACTCTCGGTCAAACCTATCAACCTTCCAAACCTTCAACTCTCCAATTTTCGCCAAAAAAGCACCAAATCAACGTACGGACCTCCAAATTCTCATCCGAACATACACATAAGTCCAAAATCACCATATGAAGCTATTATAACCGTCAAAACTTCATTCCGGAGTCATCTACAGAAAAGTCAAACTCCGATCAACTCTTTCAACTTAAGCTTCCAACCTTGGGAATAAGTGTGCCAATTCACTCCGAAATTTCATCAAAACCAAACCAACCATTCTGGCAAGTCACGTAACCATAAATACACATATGTAAAGAATAAAATAGGGGAAACAAGGCTGAAATACTCAAAACAACCAACTGGGTCATTGCATTCTCTCCCTCGAATCATACCTGGAGTCTCAAAAAGATGAGGATATTTGCTCCGTATCTCCTGCTAGGTCTTCCAAGTAGCCTGCTCGACTGGCTGATCTCTCCAATAAACCTTTACTGAAGCTATATTCTTCGATCTCAACTTTTGAACCTGCGGACCCAAAATGGCCACCGGCTCCACATCATAAGTCAAATCTCCATCTAACTGCATTGTGCTGAAGTTTAAAACATGTGACGGATCACCATAATACTTCCGGAGCATCGAAACATGAAACCCCGGGTAAACTTCTGATAGACTAGGTGGCAAGTCAAGTTTGTAACCCTACTCTCCAACTCTCTCAAGCACCTCAAAAGGGCCACTATACCTAGGGCTCAACTTGCCCCACTTCCCGAACTTCATCAAACTCTTCATGGGCAAAACTCTAGGTAGAACCTTTTCACCCACCATATGTGCTACATCATGAACCTTTTTGTCAACATAACTCTTCTATCTGGACTGTGCTGTATGGAGCCGCTCCTGAATCAACTTTACCTTCTCCAAAGCATCACAGACCAAATCAGCGCCCAACAACCTAGCCTCCCCAAGCTCAAACCAACCAACTAGAGAACGACATCACCTTTCATATAAGGCCTCGTAAGGAGCCATCTGGATATTCTACTGAAGTTGTTGTTGTACGCGAACTCTGATAACGGAAGAAACTGATCCCATGAATCTCTGAAACAAATAACACATGCATGTAACATGTCCTCCAAGATCTGAATAGTGCGTTCGGACTGCCTGTCCGTCTGTGTATGAAATGTCGTACTCAGCTCGACCTGTGTGCTCAACTCACACTGCACTGCTCTCCAAAAATATGATGTAACTGAGTGCCTCGATCCGAGATAATAGACATGGGCACACCATGAATGCGAACAATCTCACGAATGTAAATCCGAGCTAGTTGTTTTGAAGAGTAGGTAATCATGACTGGAATGAAGTGTGCAGACTCGGTCAGTTTGTCTACAACAACCCAAACTGCACCAAATCTTCTCAAGGTCCGTGGAAGTCCAACTACAAAATTCATCGTGATACGCTCGCACTTCAACTTTGGAATATCAAGCCTCTGAAGCAAACCACGGAGTCTCTGATGCTCGTACCTTATTTGCTGACAGTTCAAACACCAAGCAACATACTCAACAATATCCTTATTCATCTTCCGCCACCAATAGTGCTACCTCAAATCCTGATACATCTTCTCGGCACCGAAATGAATAGAATACCGCAAAGTATGGGCCTCCTTAAATATCAACTCTCGCAGTGCATCCACATACAAATCGGACCCTACATCCTCAATACCCTATCATCACCGATAGTAACCTCCTTAGCATCATCATGCTGCACTATGTCCTTCAAGACAAGACAGTGGGGATCATCATACTGATGTGCCTTGATGCACTCAAGAAAAGAAGACCGTGAAATCACGCAAGCACTCGACTAGGCTCCGAAATATCCAACCTCATAAACTGATTGGCCAAAGCCTGAACATCTAATGCTAATGGTCTCTCCCCAACCAGAATATAAGCAAGACTTCGCATGCTCTCAACCTTCCTACTCAAAGCATCGGCAACCACATTAGCCTTCCCCAGGTGATAAAGAATGGTAATATCATTGTCCTTTAGTAGCTCTAACCACTTTTGTTGCCTCAAGTTAAGATCTTATTTCTTGAATTAGTGCTGGAGACTCCTGTGATCTGTGAACACCTCACAAGACACGCCGTAAAGATAATGCCTCCAAATCTTCAGCGTGTGAACAATGGCTGCCTACTCCAAATCATGTATTGGGTAGTTCTTCTCAATGGGCTTCAACTGAAGCGAAGTATAAGCAATAACTCTACCCTCTTGCATCAACACACATCTAATGCTAATCCGTGAAGTATCACAATAAACTACGTAAGAACCCGATGCCGAAGGCAAAACTAGAATTGAGCTGCAATCAAGGCAGTCTTGAGCTTCTGAAAGCTCTCATAACCCTCATTAGACAATGGGCTACTATGGATGAAAATCCCTCTACAAAATGGCGATAATACCCGGCAAACCCAAGGAAACTCCGGATCTCAGTAGCAGAAGACGGTTTGGGCCAACACTGAACTGCCTCAATCTTGTTCAGATCTACCTCAATCCCCTCACTGGATACCACGTGCCCGAAAAACGCCACCGAATGAAGCCAAAACTCACACTTGGAGAATTTAGCATATAGCTTCTTCTCCGTCAAAGTCTGGAGCATACTCCTCAGATGCTTCTCATGATCCTTCTAGCTGCGTGAATACACCAATATATCATCAATGAAAACTATGACAAAGGAATCAAGATAGGGATGAAATACTTTGTTCATCAAATACATAAAGGTTGCTGGGGCATTTGTCAGCCTAAAAGATATCACCAGAAACTCATAGTGACCATAGTGGGTCCCGAAAGCCATCTTCGGAATATTTGAAAGCCGGGTCTTCAACTGATGATACCCCGATCTCAAATCAATCTTCGAGAACACCCTAACACCCTAATGCTGATCAAATAATCATTAAAAAGCGATAGTGGGTACTTTTTCTTGACTGTAACTTTGTTCAACTGCCTTTACTCAATACACATCCTCATAGAGCCATCTTTCTTCTTCACAAATAAGACTGGAGCACCCCAAGGCGAGACACTTGGTCTTATGAAACCCTTATCAGGAAACTCCTGAAGCTCTTCCTTTAACTCTTTCAACTCTGCTGGTGCTATGTGCTATGGTGGAGTAGAGATGGGCTGAGTGCCCTTTACTAGGTCAACACCAAAATCAATGTCATTATTGGGTGGCATGCCCGATATGTTTACTGGAAATATATTTGGGAACTCCCTTACTGGCGGAGCTGACTCAACGGTAGGAGTATCAGCACTAATATCCCTCACGAAGGCCAAATATGCCAGACATCCCTTCTAAACCATCTATTGAGCCTTCAAATATGAAATCACCGTACTAGGAACATGATCCAGGGAGCCTCTCCACTCCAACCTCAGCAACCTCGACATCTAACGTCATAATCTTAGCGTGACAATGAAGGATAACATGATATAGAGAAACCAATTCATGCCCAAAATCACCTCAAAATCAACCATGCTAAGTAGTAAACAATCAACTCTCGTCTCATAACCCCTAATGGTCACTACACACGATCGATATACACAGTCCACCATAATATAATCACCTATCGGAGTAGATACATGAACAGAGACAACTAAAGAATCACGAGGCATATCCAAATAACGAGAAAAGTATGATAGCACATATGAATAAGTGGAGCCAAGGTCAAATAATACTGAGGCATACCTGTGGCACACTGAAACAATACCTGTGATTACGGTGTCGGAAGAAAATGCCTCTGGCCTGGTGGGAAAAGCGTAGCATCGGGCCTGACCACCGCATTTAGGGTGCCCTTGACCCGTACGACCTCCACCTTGAGCTGGCTGAGCGGGTGGTGCAGCAACTGGTGCGGGAGTCTTGGCCTCCCACTCGAGCCTACAAACCTGCTCCAAGCACCTATCAATCTTAACCACCTGGTCAAACCTGGCATCCTTCTTGGCTTCTTAAGCCAAAAATTAAGGTAGACCATAGTTGAAGCCATCAATGAACCTCCTGATCATCTTTCTCTCGATGGGAAACTACCATAGTGCATAACGAGCCAAATCTGCGAATCTCATCTCATTCTGGGTCACAGTCATATCTCCCTGGCTTAGCTGCTCAAATTCCCTATGCAGCTCCTCTCTCTGAGTTTATGGAACAAACTTCTCTAAGAAGAGAACTGAGAACTCATGCCATGTGAGTGGTGCAGCATCAACTAGCCTGCCTGACCCATAGGTTTACCACCATCTGTAGGCTGCCCCTCTCAGCTGAAAAGTAGTAAAGATAACTCCACTGGTATCCATAATACCCGCCGTGTGAAGAATCCGATGACACCGATCCAGAAAACCATGAGCCATCCTATGCCTCTCTCCACTGAACTCGGGAGGGTCAAGTTTCTTAAACCGCTCCAACCTCTTCTACTCATCGTCGAACATAGGCAGACCAACCTCGGCCTGAGCAACGATAAGTGGCTGAACTGGTAATACCCCTAGTGTTTGATAAGCTTGAGCTAGCTGCTCCGGTACAGGGGCGCGGGAGTCTGGGCTCCTCCTACAGCCTGTAAGGTAGCTGGTGCAACTGGTATCGTGTCTGCCTGAGCCAAGACCTTCCACACACTCAAGATCTGAGCCAATGCCTTCTGAAGACCAGGTATAACAATAGGCACTGCCGGTGTCTGAGCTGGTCCCACCAGCTCAACAGTATCTGGTACCTGCTCCTCCACTAGAGCAACTGGTGGCTCCACAGGTGCTTCTCTAGCTGTAGTGTGAGCCCTAACTCGGCCTCTCGCGGCCCTAGCTGGTGGCACTAGTGCTTGATCAACTGAACGTGTCCTTACCATCTGTGAGAGAATAGAAGAATAGAGGTTCGGACTTCGAAATTAACAAATCCGCATGACAAGAATGTAAGAAAGTGAAGTTTTCCAATAGTTCGGTAGCCTCTCAAAGATAAGTACATGAATCTTCGTAATGATCCGCAAAACTCTACTATACTTGCTCATGACTCGTGAGACATAAGCAACCTAGTGCTCTGATACTAACTTGTCACGACCTAACATCCACCGGAGCCACGACAGCGCCTAACACTACTTGCTAGGCAAGCCAACAATTTCACAATAACAACGACTTCAATAAATCAGAATTTAATAAACTCAACAATAGAAATATCATGAAATAACTACAAAAACAATAGTAATGCTACTACAAACATCTCAATGATCCGGTGTCGACGAGTATATGAGCACTACTAACTATAAAAATACAAGGCCAATCCTTAATACAACTGTCTGAAAAATAGACCATTAATAAAACAATTAAATGAAAGAGAACTTCAAGGTCTGCGGACGGCACAACAACTACCTCGTAGTCTCCCAAAAAGATGTACCAACACAACTCTAGTAATCACCATGTCTGGAAGTACCTGGACCTGCACACGAAGTGCAGAGTGTAGTATGAGTACAATAGATCCCATGACTCAATAATTAACAAACTTAACCTTGGGCTGAAAACAGTGACGAGCTTAGAAGAAATAGTCAGAAACCAATATCAATAACTAGTAATAGCTCATGATATAAAAGAAACAGTATAAATAAATAACTAAATAATATCATGTTCATCTCATTCACATTTTAGGAATTTAGACATGCTTTTCAAGCATAACAGTTAAAGCCCAACACGGATAAATTATTTCATTTAACAAATAGAATGAGGAAAGTACATCTCTGCACCTACATGTCAAGTCAATATTGTTAAGTATGACCACACTCAGCACACTCACAGTTCCTGGCATAAAAACCCCTCAATATCACACACACAACAACACCCAACACTGTACGGGTGCTTGGCATAAATTCCCTTTACCAAACACGTGTGTATATATATATGCTAGGATCTACCCCTCCGAAATTTATATATATATATATATATATATATTACTGTGCCTGCGCTCATTGCAAATATCAAGTTTCAGAGGGGTAGATCCTAGCCCAAGCGCTAATCAAAAGCCAATATGGCCTATTACGGCTTGCAACCCGATCTAAATAACAACCGTTTGCAGTGTGAAACCCGATCCAAATATGAACGGCGTACAACCCGATCTAACATAACTCACCACATGACTCTATAGCCCACATCAGTCATAGACCTCTTAAGTCTCAGGGTTCATAATCTTATAGAACTCAAGCCAAAACAGTATCGCATATGGAAAACAACAATAGTATGTGATATAACAAAAAAATAATGCATTGAGACTAAGATACGACATGCAAATAAAAATTATGACTGAGTATACAATTATAGTCAAGGTAAACAACTCAAAGTAGAAGGAATAGCCCCATTATGTCTCAACCAAATAAGCACATAGCCTAGACATGATTTCTAACATGAATCATAGCTCAAATAATCATACACCTAAAGAAAACATAGATATAACAAGGCATGATAGCAAAACAAGTCTCACAATAGTCTAAAATCCATGATTTCTAACATGAATCATAGCTCAAATAATCATACACCTAAAGAAAACATGGATATAACAAGGCATGATAGAAAAACAAGTCTCACAATAGTCTAAAATCCACCCAGATCATGAATACCCCTTTGCACGCATATGCGCCTGTCACCTAGCACGTGCGTCACCCCCAAAACATCTCAATTGTACAGTTTTCAGGGATAATTACCCTCAAATTCGAGTTTTGATATGTTACTTGCCTCAAAAAAGTGCGAATCAATACTCTAAAAAGCCCTTCCCACACGAATCGACCTCCGAACTACTCGAATCTAATCACAAACAACTTAATATCATTAAATAATGCTGTAGGAAACAACCCCAAATAATAAAGCTTCGATCTTTATCAAAATCAATAAGTCAACCTCGGACTCGCACCCCAAAACCTGACAAAACTTATAAGTTCCGAGCACACATTCAATTATGAGTCCAACCACACCAATTTCATCCAATTCCAATCTCAAATCGACCTTTAAATCATCAAATTTCATTTAGAGATTCTTTTACTAAAATCTCCAATTTGTTCACTTAATTTCACTAATTAAATGCTAAAAACACGGATGAAATATTAATAAATCAGAGTCAAAACTACTTACCCCAATCCAAATAGTGAAAATTCCCTCCAAAATCGCCTAAAATTGAGCTCGCTAACTCAAAATTTGATATAATAACTAAAACCCTCAAAATGACATGTTAAATAGTCTGCTCAGGTGTATCCATCGCGATCGCAAGACCTATATCGCGCTATGTTGCGTTCGCGGAGCACAATCACACATGTCCTAGAAAATGGCCTGCGCGAACGCGAGACTAAGGTCGCGAATACAGTGCACCACATTCCTGACACTACGGGAACGCGGTCGACCCCTCGCGATCGCTGAGGCTTAAGGTCTGATGCCCCCAGCGAACCTCCTTTTTACGCGAACGCATCGCCACACACTCGATCGCGAAGTCCACTGCTTTCCAAAGCATCGCCAATGCGATCACCAACTCACGAATGCGAAGAATAATTTGCTTGCCATCAGAAATATCCTACGCCATCGCGACTGCCTTCTCGCGATCGCGAAGGAGACAACAAGACATTAGAAATCAACTATGCCAAAACATGGAAAAATGATCCGAAATCCATCTGAAACACATCCGAGACTCCCAGGACCCCGTCCATTCACACCAACCCATCCCAAAACATAACACAGACTTACTCGAGGCCTCAAATCACCCAAAACAACATGAAAACCACGAATTGCACCTCAATTCAAGCCTAAGGAACTATTCCAACTTTCCAAATTCAAAACTTGCCGAACATGCCTAAACACCTTGGAATGACCTCAAAATTTTGCATGCAAATCCCAAATGACACAATGGACCTACTCTAACTCCTGGAAACAAAATTCAAACCCGATATCAACAAAGCCAACTTGATCAAACCTATCAACTTTCCAAACCTTCAACTCTCCAATTTTCGCCAAAAAGCACCAAATCAACCTATAGACCTCCAAATCCTCATCCAGAAATATCCCTAAGTGCAAAATCACCCTATGAATCTATTGGAACAATCAAAACTCCATTTAGGAGTCGTCTACACAAAAGTCAAACTCCGGTCAACTTAAGCTTCCAACCTTGGGACTAAGTATCCCAATTCACTCCGAAATTTTTCCGAAACCAAACCAACCTCCCCGGCAAGTTACATAGCCAAAAATACACATATGTAAAGCATAAAATAGGGAAAACGGGGCTGAAATGCTCAAAATGACCCGCTGGGTCGTTTGGGAGAGTAATTTTCAATTCAAAAGCTTAAAGTTGGAAGAGTTGGCCAAGGTTTGATTTTTGAATAAATGACCTCGTAATCAGGATTTGTAAGTTTCTATTGGTTCGTAAGGTAATTTTGGACTTGGACGTATGTTTGGATTGAGTATCGGATAGTCTAGGAGCGATTCAGGGCATATTGTCGGAAGTTTAATTTTGAAGGTTTTTGAATTTGCTATGTTTGACTTGGAGCAGAATTTGGTGTTATCGAACTTGGGTTGGTGTTTTGGGACCTTAGATAGGTTCATTTAGCTGATCAAAATTTATGTGTGAAGTTTGGTCGTAATCCGGAATGTCTAAGAGTTATTCGGATGTGTTCGGCGAAGCATGAAGATTTGAAAGTTAAGAGGCTTTAAGAAATTAATTTTGATCTTTAATTCTCGGTTTTGATAAATTAATTCGTGTTCTGAGCCTCTGGACATTTTCATAGGGTATATAACCTTGTTAGATAGATTGGACGGGATTCCTCGGACCTCAGGTGAATTTTGTGGTGGTTTTAGACCACTTTTAGGCCTTTTGGGCTGATGATAACTGATTACAAAATTGTGAATCGCTATCGCGGAGGTCTGGGCTGCGTTCGCAAAGAGCAAAGTGCATTTCAGAGCTTGTGAATCGCGATTGTGATAGGAGGGATCGCGATCGTGTAGAAGGAAGTTTCTGCTGTCAGTGATCTAACTTCGGGAGCTTATATCTTGCAACACATAAGGAATTTAAAGATGATCCAAAAATAAGTTGTAGCCCTTTGAGTATAGTTTGCGACATCTATGGATCGGACCTCGGCAGGATGATGAGATACATCTATGGATCGGACCATACGACCACGAAGGGACATTGTACAAACACTCTTATGAGATCGAGCCGTTCGCCTCGGTAGAATCATGCGTAATATTTTGATATGTAGTCAGCACATATATGAGTATCCTGACTCGGATTTTGACGTTTACACCCTGTCATGTATATTCTATTCGAAGTAGTATTCTGTATTTGAGGATTTCATATTTATTCTTCTGTTGAGGATCGTGTTATACACATATATTTTTTCGTTGCTTTTATTTGCTATGCTTCATACCTGTCCACTTTTATTGTACTTTGATGATTGGATCACTAGTAAGTGTCGATGCCGACCCCTCGCCACTACTTCTTCGACGTTAGACTAGATACTTACTGGGTACATATTGATATACGTACTCACACAACACTTCTGCACAAATTGTGCAAGTACAGAGACATGTACATTTGGTGGTCATACAGGCGCGTAGGTACAACTGTTGAGGAGACTTTGTGGTGAGCTGCTCTATGTTATGATCCGCAGCACACAGAGTCCCCTTCCTATTCATTTTGATGTATTTTGTCTACTTTCTATTACATATAGTTATTGTAGTAGTATTGTATATTCTAGTAGATGCCCATGCACTTGTCACACTAGGTTTTGGGGACTTTAGACCATTGTTCATTATTGTATTTTCTTTTATGATGTTTTATATTTTGATCATATTCTAACCTTGAAGACAACGTCAGTAGTTTACTATAAAAATGGAATGATTTTGCTTATTTATTCTATCACTTGTTTCAAAATATGTTATGAACTATTGATCGTTGTGTGAATTTATCATTGGCTTGCCTAATGGTACCGTTGGGCGCCGTCACGGCCTATGGTGGGAATTGGGTCGTGCCAATGATAATAGCGACAGACCAAAGGCCAAAACAATCTAGAGAGAAGGATCAGACAAATTTCTTTAAACTCTCGTGCAAAGGAAAAAAAAAAGCTATGGTTGAAAGATCACTAGGTTTAGGAGGAGGTTAGGTTAGCCGAAAAATGATTATCGGTTCAAGAACGTAAGTTCCCGAGCCAAGTTTCTTATATCCACGTGTTCCTAGCTGAGCCTAAATGAATGAAGAAGTGCGTCCAGGTAGACTTCAAAAGCTCTTGCTCTTCCTATCATCCTACTTATTCTGAGGTCATAGAAAGACAAGAATCACCTACTCTTATATCTCCACAAATCTACAAACTCTTGCGTTCATTATATTATTTGGTCTATATACTATAATAGATAATTGAGATTGTGTAGGATTATATACAAAAGATATTTTTTGGCTCTCCTTAGCCTTATGCCTTTAATCCCTAGTTGGGTGACTTTCTTCGTGAGCAAAGAAATAAAAAGTGCAAGCCTTTAGTAAAAGATACAAAATCTAAAGAAATGAGAAGTATGGAAGACTTTAGTAAAAGATACAAAATCTAAAGAAATAAGATATATTGCTTAATTATGGAGTATTTTGCCTCTCTTTTAGTGTAGTTTATAGATCTGTAAATTTTGTTTTCATAAATTTTTTGCTCTGTTGTATATTCTTCAGCAAATGATTTTTTTATTTTTTTATTTTTTTTAATTTTTTTTTAGTTTCTTCCTTTAATTGCTTAAAGAACATGTACTGTTTCATGCAAGTTACAGAAGTGGAGTTTTTTATTTGTCCTATGAATATTTTTCTTTTTGATTTTCTTGCTATTTTTTCTTTTTATTAGTTAGAGCATTTTCCGATTTTTGTTTTCCAACACTATTTAACGCTAAAGTAACTAAGTAATTATGTAAAGATAATATTACTGTCAACTTAGACATCACAAGTAAAATAACATTACGTACTGCAATTACGTACTGATTAAAATGCTTTATTTATTTCTTTATTAATCAGATATTTACTAAGTTGAAAAAAATTATATTCTTGGAGAAAAAAAGAGAGATTCTTTTCTTTGGTGAAATTTTTTTATTAATCACCAGAAACAAAGTACAATTTAAATAAATATCTAGGCTCGCACGATTAAGCAAGTCACAATTCTACTACTCTATAAAATATTTACTGCTATATGTATATCTCCTCTATCTATTTCTTATCGCTAGTGCTCATTCGTGTGTCCCAAATTAAATAAATGCGATTCTTCTAGTTCTGCTTGATCTGCTCGCAAACCATATGAGGTCGGGGCACTAGTTGGTATCACAGAGCTGTGTTCCTGGCCTTCCAGATGTTATATATTAGTGTCGCTACTATGGCCAGTGCAGCTGCTCTGCACCAATATTTTCCTTTCACCACTCTTGCTACCATGAGCCAAATTCCCTGGAGTGTATCCTTACTCTTATCCAGTTCAATATTTCTTGTTAACATTCTCTGGAGAATTAACAATCAAAGTACAAGTGCGCTTTTCCAAATCAGACATATGGTGTCTTGACTAACTCCCATATGTTGTAGTCTCTCTTTAGTTAGTAATCTTTTGTAATGGCTAGCCAACAAATAAAATTGTGTTTTGGGGTAAATATTTACCTTATTCCATACAAATTGGACTTTTGACATTTTTTAAAGCAATTAAATAATTGACTTGGCTTGCCTTTTATTTGAAAAGTGTTGAGAATAATTTTTGAGTATTTCTTCACAATTTCTTCTCAATTGCTCTTCACATATGCATTTACTCAAAGCTTTTAAAATTCTTGGAGGGGAAAAAAGAGATCTTTCAATCAATTCTTTCTGAACGTTAATGTACATGCAGAGAAAAACGAAAAAAAAAAAAGAATGTTAGAAATATGAGGGCCTTTTTATTATTTGCTCTTTGAAGTTAAAAATAAAAGAATTATCTGGTGGTATTTAAAACTTTAATAATCTCTATCTCTTCTAAGTAAAACTCATTTTAAATTGTAATCATAAATGATTAAGTCCGGAGTCAATTGTGAAGATACTTTATATATATGGTTTTATTTTCACGTATATTCTATAAGACAACTGATAATGGGTGTAAAAGTACTAAATTAATATAACTTATCCTATATTTTAACTCTTGATTGTTTGGATTTGGATGTTAAATCATATCGATTCATGCTAATATAATGTGTTTTATGTGTAGGAATAAGATTAAAACAATCGGGGACGAAATCGGGAGAGAAAGCAAGCCAAAACAAGGAGAAAAGAGCACAAAAGAGGGAACCAGGCCACAGGCCAGCGCCCAGCGCTGCCTGTGGCGCTGGAGACAGAATCAAAGGAGAAGGGCACTGCCTCCAGTCCCCTGGACAGCGCCCAGCGCCCCCCAGGGGACTGATTCCGGAAATTGTCTCCTACTTCGTCTAGAAGACCCCTAAACCGACCCAAAACCTTCCCAACTCCTATATAAACATCCCTAAACCCATTTTGAAGAGGGAGAACGTGATTTTGGAGCAAAAGGGAGGCTAGGAACATCAACAACATCATCAAATTCTCAGTTCATCAATCAAAACTAGTATCTCTATTTTAGTTTTCTTCTTTAGTTAATTGTTTTTGTTGAACATGAGTGGCTAATCACCTCTTGTTCTGGGGTTGTGATTAGCCATGAATATTGTGTTTCTAAGTTGACGGATTCGTGTTAATAGTTAATGTGGATTAGATTGTTTCTTCAATTCTATGCTTAATTTCTTAATTGTTTTGGCCACCAATTAAGTTCTATCAATTATCTATGCTATGTTTGGGAAAACCAAGTTTAGATTAGAATAGGAATTGAAGAAAGCATGTTCTTAACTTTATTAAAAAGAGCGGATTCGTGGTTAAGATAGGAATATACTTAACCACCATGCTTAATTATATAATCGTGTTCTTCATGCATTCTTGCTAGATTAATTCCATAGGAATATAGGCATTAATCTTGTTAGGAATAGGCGAATAGTACTTCGGAAGAGGGCTATAAGTATCATTATCGATTAATTAGCAATCTTACATTAACTATATGAACGATAAGTCAATTAGAACGCAATAGGATTGGGAATATAATCACAACCCCGGAATCTTTGTTTCATTGATTACAAAATACATATTTGTTCTTTGCAATTTCTAGATTAAATTAGAATTTCAATTTAGAATAAACCATATACTAAACTCGATCTTTGCTTGATTAGATAACGATATTAGTTGTTATAAAGTAGTAACTTAAGTCCCTTGGGTACGATAATCCGGACTCATTGTCCTATATTACTTGTCGATCACGTATACTTGCGTGTGCGTAAGGAAGCAACAGTCTTATCTCAACATCCTTTGATAAACCTACAAAAGAAAGGTAAAACAAGTTAGATATTGATAGCATAAAGAATTAAGCTCGAGTATCACTTATCTCACCATAAATTTGGGCCCCACACCGGCCTTTCGAAAGCTCGCGCCGTGCGCGCTTGGAATATGTTCTTTGGGATACGATCCCCTCGACCCATTCTTTGAGATGAGAAATTGCATCCGGCATCCGAGAAACAGCTGCGCCATACAAAATTGATAAGAGGAAGGGCGAAAGGAAAACGGTAAACAAATTGATAAGCAGAGATACACTTACGCTTCATATTCCATTTCCCAGGAAATGGCATATCCTCGGTTGGATTAGGTCTGATGTTTTCACTCGAACAAATCGACCCAACCAACCTCGATCCCGATCCTCGTCAATACTTGAGAACGGGGCTTTGCTTGCCCGACGTGCAAGTTTTATCAACCCCTCGGTAGAGTCGGGTACTGTACAAACGCATGAGATGATCGACGGTGAAAGGATACCCCTCGATCGTTTTTACAAAAAAAACGGAGAAGGATGACTATCATCCAGAAAGAAGGATGAATTTGGCCCAAGTTCACCTTGTACCTTTTGCAAAAGTCAATAATGACCGGGTCCAAAGGGCCCAACATGAAGGGATAAGTGTAAACACTTAAAAAAACTTTCACATGGGTAGTGATTGCTTCTTCAGGCGGAGGAACCACCACACACTTGTCAACCCAGTTATAGTCTTCCTTGACTTTATCAAGAACTCTGTCGGTGATTGAACAGATGTATCTCGTGATCGGTTCGCATCAGCCCGGTATTGAGGAAGCTTTATCGACCTTGAAATCGGCTCCGGTTGAACACCCGGTTGGTACAAGCGCCTTTAGAGGGGGCTCCGCTGTAGGCTCCTCAATGATGACTAGCGAAACGTCCTCAGCAGGTTGAGAAGAAGAGGGAATTTATCTTTGAGGAATGGATTTTGAAGTCTTCACCACTGTTTTTGAACAGATGAAGAAATTAAAAGATACAGATGCAAAGGAAATACAATATGAAGATAGCTTGTGAGGTATTTTCAGAAAACCAGAAGGCAAGAGGTCTTGAAGATAAGAACGATATATTTTATAAAAGAGCACGAACATTTGAATACAACAAGTGAATGAGGGTATTTATTGTCTCTCAAAACGGCAGTTCACATCCCAAAATAAATACCTTAGCTATTTTGACTGTTGGCTTGTTCAAAAGCTTTAGCTGTTTCTCTAACTCCGCATCCTCTAATTTGGATAGGTTTTTCTCTCCTTGTACTATGTCTACCCTCAAAATCGGATAACAATTGAATTTATTCGCAATTTTAAGGATATGTGATCTAATTTGATACAAAAGTGAGAAACTAAATTTAAATTAAAATTAATGGTAAAAAATGAATCCAAACCATACAAGTTAGGCGGTGTTGGCCTTGTATGTTAAATGTCCTTGGGCCAAGATATGTTACGATCAGGGTCAAAAATAGAATAATTAGGCAGTACTCGCTAAAGAGATCAGTATATTGCTATTTTTTGTGATCAGATCAAAAGTGCCCCGTACAAATAATTAGAACCCCCTTTATATAGTAGGGAATCCTACTTTAGGTATAATTCTGTATAAGGTAAAAAATCTTCTGATTTGCTAATTAAGCGGCTCCATTGGTTCGTGCCGAGATTCCCGCCGCAATGCTTGACCAGTTACGAATATTCTAGCTTTCCGTTATTTAGGTTCGACGATCTTCCCTCGAACATGTTCGGGGTCAGGATCGGTTCCGAATCACGGGCTTAGTGTTCTCGAAAGCAGACGTTCTAACCTCATGTCCTGCTTTGATGAAGCTCGAGGTTAATCTTCAACCCTTCGCATTCTGAGCCAAATATGCCTTATATTAATCGAGTCCGATTTCGACCGTGCACAGATAGTCCCCTCATTTTTCGGAGAGTAATGACGAAAAATAATATGAGCCTCAAATTCTCACTATACGAACTTCCGATTCTTGCTCCGACGAATGACAGCAGACTCATGAAGTAAGTGATGCGAATAGTAGTAATGTCCCATTGGCACAGCCTTTAAAGCATTAAATGCGTGTCAGTTGATGGTCTGCCTCTTCGGATGCGAACCGCCATTTTGAGAAACTATAAATATCCTCCTTATCCATTCTTTGGAAACTTTACATTCAAATACTTTGTATTTTTTAAAGAAACTTCGTCACTCTCATCTTCAAAACCTCTTACTATTTGGTTTTCTGAAAGCCTTCATAAGTTATCTACGAGTTACATCTCCTTCTTATCATTATCTTTTTTTTCTTCCTCTTCTTATTCAAAAGCAATGGGAAAGACCTCAAAATCCATCCCCTAAAAAGAAAACCCCTCTTTCTCGAAACCGACTGAGAACATTTTGCATGTTGTCACCGAGGAATCAATACTGGAACCTACCCTAAAAATGTTCGAACCCTCGGGATGCCCAACCTGGCCGGTTTTAAGGTTGATAAAACTTCCTCAATACCGGGCTGATGTGAACCGGTCTCGAGGTACGTCTGTTCAGTCACCGACAGTGTTCTCTATAAGGTCAAAGAAGACTGCAACTGAGTTGGCAAGTGCATGGTGGTTCTTGTGCCTGAGGAGGCAATCACTACTCACGTGGAGGGTTTTTTTAAGTGTTTACACTTATCCCTTTACGTTGGTACCTTTGGACCCGGTCATCATCGCCTTTTGTAAAAGGTACCAGGTGACACTAGGCCAAACTCATCCCTCCTTCTAGAGGATAGTTATCCTCCTCCATTGTTTTGTAAGTAAGATAGAAGGGTGTCATTTCACCATTGAATACCTCATGCCCCTGTACAGTCCTCGAATCTATCGAGAGGGCTAATAAAGCTTGCCCGACGGGCCAGTAAATCCCCGTTTTCAAGCATCGATGAGGATCGGGACCGAGGTTGGTTGGGCCGATTTGTTCGAGTGAAAACATCGGACCTCATCCTGGCCGAGGACATGCCATTCCCTAAAAAATGGAACATGAAGCGTAAGTATACCTTTGACTTTGGGAATTTGATTATCATTTCCCTTGTGTTTTTCTTCTTATTAATTTTCTATGATGTAGCCATCGCCCGAATGTCGGATGCAGTTCCCCGACTCAAGGAATTGGTCGAGGGGATTGTATCACAAAAACCATATTCCGAGCGCGCATGGCGCGAGCTTTCGAAGGGTCGGTGGGAGGCGCGGTCTCATGGTGAGATTTTCTCTTTAAATTACACTTGGCCTAATTTTTACACCATTGATTTCTAACGTGCTTCGCTTATCTTTTGCAGGTTTACCAAAGGATGTTGAAATGAGGCCTTCGCCTGTGAACGATGATACTTACATCGAGCCCCCTGCTTCGAAGCAGGATAAAGAGAAGAAAAGGATAGGGGCTCCAAGTTCTCCGAGCTTCGAGAAGAAGAGACTAACGAAAAGATTGGCTCGTAAGCCCAAAGGAAGTGCCAGTGGTCGATCATTGTCCTCGGACATGGCCCATTGATTGAGGGATGAGTCCGAGGGAGAGGATGAAGACCTTGACCTAGCGACCAGTGTGGCGTCCCAATTCGAAGGCAAGGAGCCTCCGAACCAGGGGTCGGTGAGGCTGATGTTCATCAAGTCGGGGAAGCCGAGGTGGGAGCAGGAGCAGAGGCTTCCCTCGGTACGAGGAAAACACCACAGGGAGCACTTGGTCCGATTGAGATCGTCGACTCGCCTTCGTTCACAGAGTCGATGTTTAATGAGGCCCAAGTGGCAAAATAACCCCCCCTCGAGGAAGTCCATAGATCGAAAAACCCTTTCCGTGGTTTTTTCGATGGCGTGGAATGGATGGCCACGGAGGATGCTATTGGGTTTGGTGATTTAGAGATACCGAGGAACTCACCCTAATAAACAAGCGGGACTTCTATAAGTCTAAAATTGGTCGATCGATTCCCTGCCCCAAGGGCATATCCTGATCGGAAATGCACCGTTGTTTTTTCCCTTCCCGAGGATGCCAGGGTTCTTTCCGCCCCTGTAAGGGTGGCCAATTACCTTCAGTGCTTAGTGACCGAAGAAGATCAAGCCAAAATGAACGAGGTGGAGGCGCCTTGCCTGTTCAACGAAGCTCAACAGGCGTTGAATTGGGAAACTGGGGATATCCTTTATTATGTACTTAGATTTTATCGCAAGAAATTGTAACATTTTCCTTTGTGCTTATAGGCCTCGGTGCTCCACCACGAAACTTTTCTCCGATACCGGGAAGTCAAGAGGAAAAATACCTTTAAACTTCTCAATGAACAGCTCGAAGGGGAGGCTAAGAGTCTCCATGCAGAGCTAGAGGTTGCTCAGAAGGATCATGCTAACTTGGTTGAGCAGGTAAAAGTTTTCGAAGTGATTGATGAAGAATTTGATTCAGTGACTGATGATCAAAATATGCAGCTCTAGCAGAAACTCGATCGGATCGATCAGCTTCGAACTGAGATGGATGTGGTTAAAGCTGAAGCCGATGAATGGAGGGGTAAGATGGATCGTCTGCCCTCGGAAAAATGGGCAGCTCGGACACAACTAACTTCAATAGAAAACCAGCTAAGAGCAAAAAAGGAAAAAGCCGCGACCTAGACCAAAAGGGCCGAGGAATTTCAATCTCGGGTTGGTTTGATTGTCTCAGATCAAGATAATCTATATGGCCAAGTCGGAAGCCGCCGTGATCAGAGCCGAAGCTGATGAAATTGTGGCTCAGTAGAAGGTTGACGTCGAGGCGGCTCAAGACCAATCGAAAAATATGGTCGAGCATATAAAGTGGCACTCCTGTAGGCAAGCCCTCGAGAAAGTCCACACTCGGGGTTTTGATTTATCTGCGGAGATTTAGGATGCTAAGATGTCTGAAGCCGAGGTCAAAAAATTGGCCTATTCGGAAGAGAATGATTCCGAGGGTTCAGTCAGGTCCGAATGATGAGGAGACCCCAGAAATCCCGATGATGAGGCGGGACTCAATCGAGATCAAGTCGCTTGTGTTTGATTTTATCCCTTTCTCTGCTCAATACTATGTATCAAGGCCATTCGGCCTTTGTAAATATTTGTATTCGGCCATTCGACACCTGTAAAAAGGATTTTTGATACACACACACACACACACACACACACACATATGAGGCTTGCCTTTCACAGCTTTCATATTTCTCCTTTGCTTTTTTATTTGCATTCACAAAGATCGAAATGCCTTAGCATGAAATATTTGGGTTGCGTTTGAGGGCTCGAACGAGTCTTGCCTCTGACATAATTTTGTTTTGAGGCATCGTGGGGAATCGGTGTTACCGAAAACTTTCTTCCCAAAAGTAGCTTAGTTCTATAATTTCAATGCCTTGTTAATTTTTTTGTGGCCTTCGGACGTCTCCGAGCCATTTTTATACGGCCATAGCCTTTATAGTTCGGGTAGTGCCAAATAAGCTTCGTGCCTTCGAATTTTTTTAACCCGGAATAGCCTTAGCCTTTTAATTCGGGCGCTGCCAAATAAGCTTCATGCCCTCGGATTTTGTTCACCCGTAATTGCCTTATCCTTTTAATATGGGTGCTGCCAAATAAGCTTCGTGCCCTCGAATTTTGTTAACCCGGAATGGCCTTAGACTTTTAATTCGGGCGCTGCCAAATAAGATTTGCGCCCTCAAGATCTAATAACTTGAAATAAGTCTGAGTTTGTTTTTTTGGACAGCAGTCCCCGAGTGAGAGAGTGATTATTCGAACTCAGGTTAGGGCGTCCCTTGGGCTCGTTACCTTTAGGGAATCGTAAACTGGGAATTCCTTAAGAAATATAAAGGAAAAGTTTTTAAAAAACACGACATCTGCAAAGAAGATACTTCACTTTATATTTGTGCATAATAGTAATGTATGTGTACAAGTTCTGTGTCAGGATTCGAGCAGTCTATGTGAGCATGGTTTATTTGACCGTTTGGCCCTTACATTGAATCTTATTGATCTTCAACCCTTCAATCCTGAAGTCTCTTTCCATGCTAAAGTGGCCCCCCAGTATTCGGGGTTGATCGAAGACAAGCCTCAAATACTATTGTCACTGATTTGTTACCGGCCTTCGAATCTAAGTTAGCACGATTTACTTGTTGCCTCGTTTAAAATCTTTCCACAAACCCATTTGGTACAAAACGGGTCCAAGGGAAAAAGAGCGCAACAAGTACTTTCAGACCTAACATCTCGTATAGTCCCTTATTTGTTACCTGCAAGCGTTAGTTTATAATGTAAATAAAAAATAAAATAAAATAAAGAGCGGGGTCGTACCTTAGCAATAATACCGCTTTAAGTGAGTTATATTCCAGTTGTTCTGTAGTTGTTCGCCGTCCATTGTTCTGAGCTTGTAGGATCCCTTTCCGGTGATTTTGATGATATAATAAGGTGCTTTCCAGTTCGGTCCTAACTTTTCCTCGTTGGGGCTCAGTGTGTTTGGCGTAACCTTTCTTAGTACTAAGTCCCCAACGTTGAAGTATCGAAGGTTGGCTCTTCTGTTATAATACCTCTCGATCCATTGCTTTTGGGCAGCTAACCGAACAAGGGCGGCTTTACGCCTTTCATCTAACAACTCTAGGTTCGTATTCATGGCTTCGTGGTTTGATTCCTCTGTTGCATATCGGAATCTACTACTTGGCTCCCCGACCTCAACCGGTATCAATGCTTTGACACCATAAACTAGAGAGAACAGGGTGGCCCCAGTGCTGGATTTCGCGGTGACACAGTATGCCCATAGGACTTCCGGTAACATTTCCTTCCATCTCCCTTTGGCATCGGTTAACCTCTTTTTGAGGTTTTGGAGTATGGTTTTGTTGGTAGATTCAGCTTGCATTCACACTAGGGTGGTAGGGCATTGATAGGATCCTTTTGATCTTGTGATCTTCGAGGAATTTGGTTACTTTGCTAACGATGAATTGTTTCTCGTTACCGCATACAGTCTCGGCTGGCATTCCAAATCGGCATATGATATTATCCCAAATGAAATTGATGACATCTTTTTCCCTAACCTTCTCATATTCTTGAGCTTCCACCCATTTAGAAAAATAATCAGTCATAAATAGAATAAATTGAGCTTTACCTGGTGCCCACGGAAGAGGGCCAACGATGTCCATTTCCCACTTCATGAATGACCATGGTGATAAAACTAAGTGAAGCGTCTCCTCGGGTCGATGGATCATCGGGGCGTCTTTTTTCATATCGGCCTAATAATAACCGACTTTGATTATTTTTTGAATCAATGACTCGACGCCTGAATGATTTCTGCAGGGCCCTTGACTCTTTTGGGCCCGAGGGCAATTTTTCGGATTTGAGATATTCTACGTATTTGTTCCTCCAATCCCAAGTTAGGCTTGTCGAGTTGATCTCAGCATGACCTTCGTCCACCATCGACCTCATAAGTTGTATGACTTTTACCGAGTTGAATTCGTCGTTTTCGATCGACAACCCCAAGTTGGTGAGTGCGTCGGCCTCGCTGTTTTGATCTCGAGGTACATATTGTAAAGTTTATTTTTTCAACCGATGTAATCACTTGCAATTTTTCCAAGTACCTTTGCATCCGTTCCTCTCTGACCTCGAACGTTCCATTGACTTGGTTTACCACAAGAAGGGAGTCGCACTTAGCTTCGATCACTTCTGCTCCCAAGCTCTTGGCTAGTTCAAGGCCTGCAATCACGGCTTCATATTGTCGTTGTTAGACAATTTTACCATCTTAATAGATTGTCTAATTATATTTCATGTTGGGGGATTCAATACGATGCCAAGTCCGAACCCTTTAGCGTTCGAGGAACCGTCTGTGAAGAGGGTCCATATCCCCGAGGAAGTTCCTGAGTCAAGTAACAACTCTCTTTCGACCTCGGGTATCAGGGTCTGTGTGAAATCGGCCACGAAATCTGCCAAAACCTAAGATTTAATGGCGGTTTGAGGTCGATAGTTAATGTCGTAAACACTTATTTCCATGGCCCATTTGGCCAATCGGCCCGAGAGCTCGGGCTTATGCATAACATTCCTTAATGGGTAAGTCGTTACGACACATATGGGATTATATTAGAAGTACGGTTTCAGTTTCCTAGAGGGGCTTAACAAAGCGAGCACCAGTTTTTCTAGGTAGGGTACCTAGTTTCGGCTTCGCCTAAGGTTCTACTGACATAGTAAATTGGAAATTGCGTACCTTGTTCTTCCGGAAATAGGATTTCACTTACCGCTATCTCCGAGACCGCCAAGTATATGTACAGTTGTTCGTCCACTTTCGTTGTATGAAGCAATGGCGGGCTCGATAAATACATTTTGAGTTCCTCCAAAGCTTGTTGGCATTCTGGGGTCCATTAGAAGCTATTCTTCTTTTTCAACAGTGCGAAGAACCGGTAGATTTTGTCGGACGACCTCGAAATAAATCGTCCCAGAGCGGCTATTCGCCCAGTCAACCTTTGCACGACTTTCACATTATCCACGACCGTGATATCTTCAATGGCTTTGATCTTTTCAGGATTGATCTCGATTCCCCGATTCGATACCATGAATCCGAGGAACTTACCCAACCACACTCCAAACACGCATTTTTCTAGGTTCAACTTTATGGTGTACTACTTCAGTATACTAAATGTTTCCTGCAAATGTCTTAAATGGTCCTTTGAACGCAGGGACTTAACTAACATACCGTCAATGTAAACCTCCATTGACTTCCCTATTTCTTTCTCAAACAATCAGTTTACTAGGCGTTGGCACGTTGCACCAGCAGTTTTCAACCCAAACGACATTACGTTATTATAATATGTGCCATATTTAGTGATCAAGAAAGTTTTTTCCTAATCACCCGGGTCCATCCGTATTTGGTTGTACCTGGAATATGCGTCGAGAAAACTAAGGGTCTCGTGATCGGCGGTAGCATCAATCATGCCGTCGATGTTAGGCAAGGGAAAAGAGTCTTTGGGAAATGCTTTATTCAAATCTTTGTAATCTACGCACGTTCTTAATTTATCCCCTTTCTTAGGGACTACCACTACGTTTTCTATCCAATCTGGGTATTTGACCTCCCAAATAGACCTTATTTTTAAAATTTTAGATACCTCATCCTTGATGAAAGCATGTTTGATTTTGGACTGGGGCATCCTTTTTTGTTTAACCGGATACAACTTCGGGTCCAGGCTCAGATTGTGAGTGGTTATCTCTGATGGGATACCTATTATATCGAGGTGGGACCAAGCGAAACAGTCTTCATTAGTTATAAGAAATTGAATGAGTTTTATCCTAAGTTCGGGGCCCAGCCCCGTGCCCAGATATACCTTTCGATGGGCAAGTCCTCTCGCAATATGATTTGTTCCAGTTCCTTGACCGTCGATTAAGTTGCATTGAAATTATCAGGGGTGATAAAAGATATGGGAATCCCATAATCATCGTCCTCGACATACACTTGTTTGTCCAAATTTGCTGAAGACGGTATCAGTGATTGCTATTTCATCCTGTCTTCGATCACTCTATTTGGGCCTTTCAATGTTGGAATTATAGGTGCTGGCATCACCTCTTCGATTGTGAACATTTCTTTTGCAGTCGGTTGCTCCCCGTAGACCATTCTAACTCCGTCGGGCATCATAAATTTCAACGCCTGGTGTAGCATCGAAGGCACCGCCCTCATATCGTGGATCCATGGTCTCCCGAACAGAGCATTGTATCTCATGTCCCCTTCGATCATGCAGAACTCCGTTTCCTGAATGGTTCCGGCGGTATTTACCGTCAATGTTATTGTACCCTTAATGGTTTCCCATGTCATATTGAATCCGTTTAGAACTCGGACTACAGGAATGATTTGGTCTAGTAGATCGAGTTGCTCCACGACCCTTGATCGAATAATGTTTGCCGAGCTACCTGGATCGATTATTACACATTTAACTCTAATTTTATGTACGAGTACAAATATTACTAGTGCGTCATTATGGGGCTATATAATCTCTTTCGTGTCCTCGTTGTTGAAAGATAAAGTTCCTTTTGGTGTGTAATCCCAAGTTCGTTTCTCGCTAGTGATGGATACCTTGGTGTGTTTCAACATCGGCTCCTGAGGGGTATCGACTCCATCGATGATCATGTTGATGACGTGTTGCGGTTCTTTTTGCCCCGTCTGTTTGTCAGAATTCCTGTTCCTAAAATGATTGTTGGCTCGGTTGCTCAAAAATTCTCGAAGATGTCCGTTATTGAATAACCGGGCTATTTCCTCTCTCAATTGCCGACAATCTTCCATTTTTTGACCGTGAATGGCATGATATTTGCATAGTTGGTTAGGATCCCTTTGGGTCGTATCGGATTGTAGAGGTCAAGGCCATTTGGTATCTTTGATGCGACTGATAGCCGATACAATAGTGGCAACATCGACATTAAAGTTGTACTCCGATAGCCTCGATGCTTCTTTATGCCCGATGGGCCTTTCAAAGTTGCTTTTGATCATGAGTCCCCGGCTGCTCTAGCATCGATCATTTCTCCTTTCATTTCTTAGGGGGTTCCGCCCGGATCCACTGATTCTTCTGTCCCCATGATATGGCTGATATCGATCCCTATTTGATCTTGGTTCGCGATCAATATCCCTTTTGACTCTGTCAGGAACTCTAACGGGATAGACGGACCCCGAAGGGGCCCCGAGCTGATCATCTTCGACTCTGATTTTCAATTGGTACCTATTATGTATGTCAGCCCATGTAACAGCCGGGGTATTCTATTAAATTCTATTTCAGTTATTTTGAAGCCACCGAGTTTCGAATATTGAGTCCCTGAGTGAAAGCTTGAACAGCCCAATCATTAGCGATCGGCGGCAGATCAATTCGTTCCATTTGAAACCGGGACACGAATCCTCTAAGCATCTCGTTATCTTTTTGTTTGACTTTGAAAAGGTCCGATTTCCTGGTTTTGACCTTGATCGCACCTGTGTGTTCCTTTACAAAAGAATCTGCAAGCATAGCAAATGAGTCAATAGAATTAGGAGGTAAGTTGTGATACCATATCATAGCTCCCTTTGACAGGGTCTCCCCAAAATTTTTCAATAGAACGGATTCGATTTCATCGTTCTCTAGGTCATTCCCTTTGATAGCACATGTATACGAGGTTACATGTTCATTTGGGTCGATCGTTTTGTTATTCTTGGGTATTTCGGGCATGCAGAATTTCTTGAGGATCGATTTCGGAGTCGCGCTTGGTGGAAAAGGTTTTTGCACGAACTTCCTGGAATCCAGGCCTTTTAACACGGGGATTCCCATAGGATTTGGTCTACCCTGAAATTGTAGGTTTCCACCTTTTTGTCGTTTGCCTCGATCTTTTTCTCCCCTGAGTCTATCCATTTTGTTAGCTCCTTGAGCATCTTTATAATTTCGGGGTTCGCCCCTGATCCTTATTCATTCGATCTTCCTACGACTGATTCATCCATACAGGTAATTCCTGGGGAAGGACCGGGCTCAACCTTGTTCGGTGCATGGAATCGATTTTGTAACTGAGCTATCGCCGTCTGTTGAGCCCGCAACATTTCGAAGATTACTCATAGGCTGATCCCGTCCTTCAATGTTTTGTGGGTTTCGAGCCTCCGATTAGACTCCTCTATGAACGCTATATGTGGGTCAGTAGGCAGATCCACATCAACAGCCATGTGTGAGTTAGCGTCAATCGAATTTACATTCGGGATCTCGTTATCGGGCGCTATGTTGTTGTTTTCACCTTGGTGACCGGATTCGTTGTCAACGTGCATAGGTGCCGATTCAGAGTTTGACATTTCTATATTATAGCCTGGAATCAAAGACACTTCAAAAAGCAAATGTGAAGCAGTGTGTGTGTTATGGAGATTTGTATCAAATAACCACTATTATCTTTAGCCCCACGATGGACGCCAAACTATTTACCCTCAAAATCGGATAACAATTAAATTTATTCGCGGTTTTAAGGATATGTGATCTAATTTGATACAAAAATGAGAAACCAAATTAAAATTAAAATTAATGGTAAAAAATGAATCAAACCACACAAGTTAGGAGGTGGTGGCCTTTTATGTTGAATGTCCTTGGGCCAAGAGACATTACGATCAGGATCAAAAATAGAATAATCAGGCAGTACTCGCTAAAGAGATCAGTATATTGCTTTTTCTTTTTGATCAGATCAAAAGTGCCCCGTACAAATAATTAGATCCCCCTTTGTATAGTAGGGGAATCCTACTTTAGGTACAATTTTGTATAAGGTAAAAAAATCTCCTGATTTGCTAATTAAGCGGTTCCATTGATTCGTGCCGAGATTCCCGCCGCTATGCTCGACCCGTTACAGATATCCTAGCTTTCCGTTATTTAGGTTCGACGATCTTCCCTCGAGCATGTTCGGGATCAGGATCGGTTCTGAATCACGGGCTCAGTGTTCTCGAAGGCAGACGTTCTAACCTTATGTCTTGCTTTGATGAAGCTCGGGGTCAACCTTCAACCCTTCGCATTTCGAGCCTGATCTGCCTTATATTAATCGAGCCCAATTTCGACCGTACACATACCCCATTATAACTCAAACGGAAATATAGCATCAACAAAGTTTGTTGAACAATTCTCTGATGCATCCTGAATTCATTCATTCTTTTTATAAGCATGAATTTCAGGTGTTTTCAAAAAATTAAACTAATTAAAACAACATGAAAGATCTAAAGATGAACTTGATTTACTAGGAATATGAGACCTTTGTTACCACGAGGAAGACGTTATATAGAGGCGTAGAAGAGCATTATATTGGCTAATATTACAAGATATTAAATTACTGTAATATTTTGATTAACAGAATCTATAAAGATTTTATTAATGTTGACTGCCCATCTCTGACTAATATCCAGACTAACAATCTAATCATAGATTACAGCAGAATGAAAGGTTCTACAGTTGAAGAAGATTAATTGTTGACACGTACAAAATATTCGGGAAAAAACTTCATTATTACTATCATGGTCTCAATTTCCCTCTGTAAGATATCGTGATGACACCTAATCACTAAAATTAGGTAAGCCTAATACTTAGTGAATTAAATGACAGAATTTAACCAGAAACAACTATTAAGCATAAAACTAAAATTTCTAATCCCGAGTGCAATACAATATCCCAAAATCGGTAGTACAAGTCATAAGCTATATTGAGTTCCCTAGTAAATTTCTAAGTACAACTACTCCGAAAGAAAATAAACAGTACTAAATAAATTACTTTATAAGGAGACTCCGAGGCCTGCGAACGCGACGGCAGGTATACCTTGAAGTCTCCTCAGCAATGTCTAATCAGCTATCTAACGATCACCAAACTCCGAAGTGCCTGGATCTGCACAAAAATATATAGAAAGCGTAGCATGAGTACACCACAGCGGTGTCACGACCCAATTTTCCTTCGTAGGATGTCATGACGGCACCTAGTCACTAAGACTAGGTAAGCATAACACCTACTGAATTAATAGAAGAATTTAACCAACAATTGATAATTATGAAATAGAAACCTCATTACACAACTTAAGATTCCCAACACCGGTAGTACAAGTCATAAGCTCTACTGAGTTTAGTAGGAAAATCCCTAAATACAACTGTTTGGAATGGAAGTTAAACATCACAAATACAAAATTAGAGGGTGACTCCGAGGCCTGCGAACACGACTGCAGGTTTACCTTGAGACTCCACAGCTCGACCAGCCAGCTAATAATCAACAAGAACTATGGTACCTGGATCTGCACAAAAATGTGCAGAAGCGTAGCATGAATACACCACAACGGTACCTAGTAAATATAAAGACTAAACTCTGTGAAGTAGTGACGAGGGACAGTCAAGACACCTACTGGACTAAAAAATATTAAAAAAGTGTGAAGGTGAGCTAAATGAGGAAACAATATTAATATAAATCTAAGCAGGATAAAGAACACAGATTAATACTTGCAATGTTACACTAATAACAATAATATTTAACAAGAAGCAGTCAGATGATAATGTTGTAGAGTAAGCGGAACACAGTCTAAGTCCGGAGAAATCAAATAAAGGGAAAACCTGCAATAACTCCATAAGAACAACAGCTTTCACCAGATCTGTTCAAGCATCTCCACGAGGCACCGAACCTCATAATCACAGCCCACGTGTCCCAATTTATGAACCCAAATCACTTGGCATCTTGTGCCCACATTTTTATTCAAAATTACACGGACAATTCACGTGCCGAATGAACAACTCTCACTCAAAAGGCAAGTAGACAAGAATACGTGCAATGGTCAATAACGTCAGGATTCATCTTCTTAAACTAATATGGGTAATTAATCTATGTGTATGCTTGTGCAAGTATTCTACAACGATCTAAGTCAACAAATAAGAGTAAAGACAATGAATGACACATAAGAAACGATCACCACGAAATATACAGTGTAAATAAGACAAAAATGTAGTTTGAAGCCACGACCAGCACAAGAAGAATAGCTACATAGAACTGAGCAAGTAATGTAACTCAGAGCAGAACAATTAATAGTATGCTAAGGAAAATAACAATCAAAGACAAGTGCACAGAGAAAGAGAAATGACAACAGTGCCCTCCTGAGGTACCGTATCATAGACTCAAATCGTAAAATGAATCACAATGGCACAACAGAAACCTCGTGCAAACAATAAAAACCACACGGCAGAAACCTCGTGCCACAATAACAATTGCGCGATAGAAACCTCGTGCAAACAATAACAACCGCACATCGGAAACCTCGTGCCACAATAACCACTACACGGCCAAAACCTCGTGCAACAGTAACGACCGCACGGCAGAAACATCGTGCAACACTATCGACCGCACGACAGAAACCTCGTGCCACAATAACAACCGCAAACCTCGTGCAACAATATCTACCGCATGGCAGAAACCTCGTGCCACAATAACAACCGCACGACAGAAATCTCATGCAAACACAACACTGAATACAACAGCAACAGCGACAATGACACAAGAATACGATAAGTAAATCAACTCAGGAACTCCAGAACATAAAGAGACGGAAGAACGAGCTCACAAGAAAAGACACAATAGCAAATAATGGTACAATATAGTAATAGCTCAACAAGAAAGAGATACCGTGTAGCAATGATTCCACATAAGTACAATTCAACGATAAGAGGGATAACGCAAATCAATGGCTCTAATTAAGTGTAAGTCAACAATGATACAAAACTTCAATTAGAGTTGAGTAATTACGGAAAAGATTCAACAAATTCAATTAAGGATAAATAGATTGTGGGAAAGATTAAATAACTTCAATCAAGGATAAGCAATTACGGAAAGGATGGCATAACAATAAATGAAGCAACAACTTTAGTTAAGGCGCATAAGAGTTTAATCGGCAATACGGGTAAAACATGGAGCAATTATTCCAATTAGGACACGTAAGGGTGAATTTAGTAAATGGGGGATTTAAAATAACAAAACAACTTCATATCTAATGAACATAAGAACTTAAGAGCCCTAGAAGGTCAAAGTTTCACAAAATAAGCCCGAACACGTACTCGTCACCTCGCGTACACGGGCTTCACATGACACAATTAGCACCAAAGACTCAAATCCTAAGGGGTAGTACCACCACACAAAGTTAGGCAAGATACTTACCTCAAAGAAGCTAGACTGTTACTCTAAAATGACCTTCTCGAGTGAAATAACCTCCGGACGGCTCAAATCTAGCCAAAATAACTTTAATTCATTAATTAAACATATACAAAACAATTCCAGATAATAAAGATTCAATCTTTAACAAGAACTAAAAGTCAACCCAAAAGTCGAACCCTGGGCCCGCACATCGGAACCCGATAAAATTTACCAAACTCAAACACCCATTCTGATACGAGTTCAACCATACAAAAATTACCAAATTCCGATTCAACTCGTCCTTCAAATCATCATTTTACATTTTGAAAGATTTCTTCAAAAATTCCCATTTTCCTTAACTCAAAACACTAATTATAAGATAAAAATAAAGATAGAATCGTGGAATATAATAAATTTTCGGTGAAGAACACTTACCCCAATGATTTGCTTGAAAGACCCACGAAAAATCGCTCAAATCCTAGGTCTACAACTCCAAAACTGACAAAAATGGCTAATCCTCGAAATAGAGTACTTTTATATTCTACCCAGTTATAACAAATCGCGATCACGGAACATCCCACGCGATCGCGAGGAGCAAAAATGAAATCTGCCAAAATGACCTTACGTGAAAGTGAACAAACAAATGCAAACACGATGAATAAGGACAGCAACCTATGTGGACGCACAAAAAAACAGGCGAACGCGATGAATAAATGATCACGAGCGCCCAACGCCCAGCTCTACTACGCGAACGCGGAGAGGCAGCAGCGAACGCGGACATCTAACTGCCTAAGCTTCGCGAACACGGGGAAAGGTGTTCGAACGTGAAGAAGGAAATTGATGAGCCACAAAACAGGCTACGTGATAGGGACTGGAACTTCGCGATCGCGAAGAAGAAGTTTAGACACTAGCAACAGTAGTCAAATAACATAGAGAAATGGCCCGTAGCCCATCCGAAACACACTCGAGGCCCCGGGGACCTAAACCAGATATACCGACACATCCTAAAATACGATACAAACTTAGTTGAGGCCTCAAATCACATAAAAAACGTCGAAATTACGAATTTGCACCACGAATCGAACTTATGAATATTTTAAATTTTCCAACTTCTAAAACTTGCACCGAAACATATCAAATCAACCCGGAAGGACGTCAAATTTTGCATGCAAGTCCCAAATGACATAACAAAATTAATCCAACTCTCGGAATTGCATTCCGACCCCGATATCACCAAAGTCAACTCTCGGTCAAACTTCTTAATCTTTCAAAACTTCAACTGTTCAATTTTTCGGTGTAACACTTCTAATTACCCTACAGACCTCCAAATCCAAATCCGGACGCACACCTAAGTCTAAAATCATCATACGAAGGTATTGGAATCATCAAAACGCCTTTTCAGCGTAGTCTACACAAAAGTCAAATTGCGGTCAACTCTTACCGCTTAAGCTTCTAAAATAGGAATTCTTCTTCCTAATTGACCCCGAATCATCCAAAAATTGAAGTCAGCCATACACGCAAGTATAATACTCAAAACGAAGCTACACGAGACCTTATGCCTCCGAACGAGATAGTAATTCTCAAAATGACTGGTCGGGTCGTTACATTTTTCCTCTTAAATATATGTTCATCCTCGAACATGCCAAGAGTCATTCTGAAGTCATCAAATCACTGAGTGAACTGACCATACATACACCCGTGAGTGATCCCACGTCACCCCAATCCACATAGTCCCGACAACACCATCTTCGCTGAAGATTATTCCTTCCACCCACACTAATAACCTTAGAACCAAATTTCTCACCATCCAGTCCTTCCCAAAAGACCCGATTTCCACATCAACACATGACACCAACCTCAACCAGCTGCAACAACTTATGCCTACACCCACACGGTACAACCACACGATGTACCAGATCACACATATGCCCTTAACACAACTCTAGCCACAGTAGCTGCCCATAATCAAATCCAGTACCGGCAATTAGCCTCATATTCCTTGGAATCCTATTTCAAACCTTCACAACACTAACAACGATGCAAGAAACATGAAGACCTCGTAACTATTCACCCGAACCAACAAATCACATCTAACGCCACGTGGGCACACAAAAGCTAAAACCCAATAACCACAGTATGAATATGGTTGAATATAAAAGGAAACACTTGAAAGAAATATCAAACAAGCCCGGCAGGCACCACCCCTTATTAGTACCATGCTACGAATCGATTACATGAGGGAGAATCAAAACATATGAGCAAATCACAAGGATCTCATCCTGATATCCGGTTCAAACACATTGAAACACATGACACCGCGATGGTCTCACCCTCAATTCTGAATCACAAGTAGAATACACACCATACCAACCGAAACCTTCCACTAATTCAATTCCTCCTACAAGAATCACCGCACATATTGAACTCCCACACTAGTAGAATATCTAAATCACAAATCATAACCAACTATCCAAAAATCACATCAAAACTATCGTAATGAGTAACAAAAATTCACTTCTAGTCCTATAGCTCTCAATAATGAATTAAAACAACATGATAGAAACGTGCTACCACAATAAAATCTCCCGACAGCGGTAAACAGATAAGTAGTGTAAAAGATCATAAAACTCACTCATATGTGAAGTAAAATAGAAGGACTCACCCTGATAAACAGAACCAGAACAAGATACGAATGATGCTCCTCTATAAGAAATCGAAACCATAGCTGTACGACATCATCTAGTGCAGCAGCCTCAGCCCTACTGTAGGAAACACATCAACGGGCCGGGTCTCCCCCTCTTAGGCCCCATCTACTCGCTTGAACTGTTCCCCAAGCTGGCGGTGCAGGGATATAGCCGGTTCGTGGAGGAATTTTCATCTATCTCTGCTCCATTAACCACGTTGACCCAGAAGGGTGCTTTTTTCAGGTGGTTCAATGAGTGTGAGATGAGCTTTTAGAAGCTCAAGACTGTATCGACTAAAGCCCTAGTATCGGTGTTTCCTACACGTTCAGGATCTCACACTGTGTATTGTGCATCATGTATTGAGCTTGGCGCGGTATTGATGCAGGACGATATGGTGATTGCCTACGCATCTTGGTAGTTAAAGGTTCATGAGAAGAATTACCGTGTACATGACTTAGTGTTGGAAGCCATTGTTCACGCGCTGAAGATTTGGAGGCACTATCTATATGGTGTTCCATGTGAGGTCTATACTGACCATCGAAGTCTCCAACACCTGTTCAAGCAGAAAGACCTTAATTTGTGGCAGCCGAGATAGCTAGAGTTGTTGAAAGACTATGATATGACTATACTATATCATTCGTGAAAGGCCAATGTAGTGGCCGATGCAATTAGTAGCAAGGCTGAGAGAATGGGTAGTTTGGCATATTTGCTGGTAATGGAGAGACCACTAGCTGTGAATGTTCAGGCTTTGGCCAATCGATTTGTGAGATTGGATGTTTCAGAGCCTAACCGAGTTCTTGCTTGTGTTGTGGCACATTCATTATATTTGGAGCGTATCAAGGCTCGTCAGTTTAATGATCCTCACTTGTTGGTGTTGAAGGATACGATGCAGCGGGGTGGTGCTAAGGAGGTTGTGATTGGGGATGATGGTGTTATGCAGCTTCAAGGCCAGATTTGTATTCCAAATGTTGATGGGTTGAGAGAGTTGATCCTTGAGGAGGCATATAGTTCGCGCTATTCCATTCATCCAGGTGTCACAAAGATGTACTGTGACTTTAAACAACACTATTGGTGGAGGAGAATGAAGAAGGATATTGTTACTTATGTATCTTAGTGTTTGAATTGTCAATTGGTGAAGTACGAGCATTAGAAACCGGGTGGGTTGACTCAGAGATTGGAGATACCAGAGTGGAAGTGGGAGCGCATCAATATAGAATTTGTGGTAGGCTACCACAGACCTTGAGAAAATATGACATACTCGAGGTTATTGTGGACCAGTTGACTAAGTCCGCACACTTCATTCTGGTGATGACTTCCTATTCATCAAAGCAATTGCCTCAGATTTATATCCAAAATATTATTCAAAGCACGGCATGCCCATTTCTATCATTCCGATCGAGGCACGCAGTTCACATCGCATTTTTGAATAGCGGTGCAGCATGAGTTGGGCACGCGGGTCGAGCTGATACTTCATTTCATCCTCAGACGGCCAGACAATCTGAGCGCACTATCCAGATTTCAGAAGACATGTTATGTGCATGTCTTATTGATTTTGGAGGTTCATGGGACCAATTCTTACCTCTAGCAGAGTTTGCCTACAACAATAACTATCAGTAGAGCATCCAGATGGCCATGTACGAGGCCTTATATAGGAGGCAATGCCGTTCACCGATTGGTTATTTTGATCTTGGAGAGGCTAGATTGTTGGGCATTGATTTGGTCCATGATGCTTTGGAAAAGGTTAAGGTGATTCAAGAGCGACTTCATATAGCTCAGTCCAGGCAGAAAAGTTATGCTGACCAAAAGGTCCAGATTTGGATTTTCTTCTCCTAGTGTCGCCGATGAAGGGCGTTATGTGGTTTGGGAAGAAGGGCAAGTTGAGCCCGAAGTTTATTGGCCCGTTCGAGATCTTAGAGAGAGTTATGGTGGTTGCTTATAGGCTTGCATTGCCTCCTAGACTAGCAGGGGTACATCCAGTATTTCACGTCTCCATGCTTCGGAAGTACCATGAGAATAGATCACATGTTTTGGACTTTATCACGGTGCAGATTGATGAAAATCTGACCTATGAGGAAGAGCCGGTAGCTATTCTAGACTGGCAAGTCCGCAAGTTGAGATCTAAGAGTTTTCCTTTTGGGAAAGTGCAATGGAGAGGCCAGCCGATTGAGGAGGCTACAAGGGTATCCGAGTCTGATATGCTGAGCAGATGTATCCCTTTTTTTTTTTACCAGTCCAGGTACTTTTCAATATCTGTTCACGGACGAACTTTTCTTTTAGAGGTGGAGAATGTGACGATCCGATAGGTCATTTTGAGTACTAGTCGTTATTTCTGTGTTCTGACACCTTTGATAACTTCATTGATGTTTATCGATTTTACGTGCGTGGTCTGTGTCACTTTTTGGAATGCCTTTACATAAAATTTTGATGAAAATATTATTTTTAACTTAAAATGAGGCTAGAGTTGACCTAGGTCAATATTTTTTGTAAACGATCTTGGGTCAGTGTTTTGACGATTCCGATAGGTTCGTATGATATTTTTGGATTTGTACGCATGTTTGGTTGGGGTCCCGGGTGACCCCAGCGCATTTTGGCATGTTATGTGAAAAATTGTGAAAGTTGAGTTTACAAGTTGAAATCTTGAGTTTTGAGGATCGATTCCTGTTATTTGATATTATTTTGCTGATTTGAGGTAACGAGCAAGTTTTTATGATGTTATTATACTTGTGTGCATGTTTGGTTTTGAGTCCGAGGTGCTCGAGTGAGTTTCGTAGGCTTTGCAGATTGATTGGTAATAGCTGGTGCATTTCACTTGCTGGTTTTCAATTGCAGATCTCGCATTTGCTAGGTGTGGCTCGCATTTGCGAGGTTTACTTTGTTCACTTTTGCGACTCTAGCATTGTATTTGCGATGCTGTGTAGTATTGGGAAGCTTCACATTCACGAAGCTTGGCTCACATATGCGAAGGGGGAGTCCTTCTCAAATGCGAAGGTTTTGTCGCATTTGCGACGTCTGTGCATTTGAAGCACTGTTCGCATTTTTGACTAGTGTCTCGCATTTGCGAACAAGTGTTCGCAAAATGCGATGTCTGAAGTTGGATAAAAGAGGGAAAAAAGGGGACTTAATTTATTTTACACTATTTTTCAACCCTAAACACTGTAGAGGTAATTTTCTTGAGAGCTTTTCTTCCCAAAATCATTGGTAAGTAACCTTAGCAAGTTTTCAATCAATTTCCATTACTTTTCATGAACTTTTAACATCAAATCTAGTAATTTCATGGTAGAAATTAGGGATTCTGGGTAAAATTTAGAGATCTTATAAAATTGAGATTCAGACCTCAAATTGAGGTCGGATTTTGAAGCAAATAACATAACCAGGCTCGGGGGAGATTGAGTAATCGGGAATTGGTCCGAATCTCGAATTTTGACCAAGCGGGCAGGGGGTTGACTTTTGTTGACTTTTTTAATTTAGCTAAAGATTGAACCTTATTCATTCGTGGGTAATTTTAAAGCTTATTTAGAATTGTTTGAATAATATTTTGGTAGATTCGGTTGGTTTGGAGGCTTGTTCTAAAGGAAAAGTCGTGCTTGAGTATTGATTTGAGTGTGAAAAGAGGTAAGTATCGTGTTTAACTTCGACTTGAGGTAAACAAGACTTGTTTGGTCTATTTGCTATGAACTATGTGTGGGAACGAAGTATATGCAAGGTGGTGAGAGCATATACGTTATCATGGGTTAAAGCATGCCGGATGAGTTATTTACCTTCATGTCATTGGTTATACCATGTTATGTCTCATTATTTGGCTTGATTGCTAAACGTCATTAACTGTTAAATCATGCATTTATTTGTTATTTGTTATTCAACTGTTACTCGTTCTTGTTACTTGTTCCTTGATCAATATTTGCCTACCTGCTGTATGCTTTATCTGTACTAGTTGGATATTTTTACTGTTTCATGCCTTTACTTGCCTTTACTGTCTTTACCTTACTTGTTGTACTTTATTACATTGTGTTCAGTTGTTTGAGTCCTTTATCTATTTTGTGTTAATGATATGTTGAGGTTTCTGAGTACGTGGTGTTGGTTATTTTCTGTTGTGCTAGTAGATCCTTGCTGCTTTGTACGATTTGGTACCTTTTGTGTTGAGATTACGTTATTGATTATGTTGAGTTGTTCATGTTAATGAGTTGATATCGGGAATTGGTTGCGCTACAACATTATTGAAATGAATTGTTGTTGGGATCAATTTACATGCTGCAACAGATAATGACATAATATTGGGATCAGATTGGACGCTGCAACATATATTGTGTTTATGTGGTATCGGATTGCGCGCCGCAATGGAGTATGATGTGTTATAACTATTGGTAGTTGTAATACTCTATTTTTGCACTGTGATATGAGGTTACGAGGTGATGTTGTTATGGGGCCTTTTCTAGTTGACCTTCGGGTCCCGTACTTATAAGTTTACTGCTTTATCTATATTCTGTTTTCTTTTTATTATTATTATTATTATTATTATTATTATTATTATTATTATTATTATTATTATTATTATTATTATTATTATTATTATTATTGTTGTTGTTGTTGTTGTTGTTGTTATTGTTGTTGTTGTTGTTGTTGTTGTTGTTGTTGTTGTTGTTGTTGTTGTTATTATTATTAATCGTACATGTTTATAGTGTGTGTCCTGTCATAGCCTCGTCACTACTTCGTCGAGGTTAGGCTTGACACTTAAAGAGTACACGGGGCTGATTGTACTCATACTACACTTCTACATTTCTCGCGCAGATCCCGGTGTTTGTCCTAGCAGAGCGTAGAGGAGACTGCTGGGGTCCGACTTCTGCAGTAGACTTGACGTAGAGCTGCTCGGCGTTCGCAGTCCTTGAAGTCCCTTTCTACCATATTATTATTGTTTATCTAGTTCTATACAATTATATTTTATTTCATACCATATTTGTAGTATTCTATTCGCTCATGTACTTGTGACTCCGAATTTCTGGGATAAGTTTAGACTGCGATCTTTATGTAATTATTTCATATATTTTGAGTTTATCAATCGATAATTGTCATTATTTTGTTATAAATTATTATAGTTGGTTAAATAATTAGCTAATGTTCGCTTGCCTATAAAGTGGATGTTAGGCGCCATCACGGTCCAATGATTGAAATTTCGGATTGTAACAATATTTTT